>VZTG01007653.1:813632-856977 GCA_013397845.1 Melanocharis versteri
AAAGGAAAAGGAAAAAGGGAATAGAATAATAAAAGAAAAAGACGACAAAAAAGAAAAGAAGACAAAAAGAAAAAGGAGAAACAGGAAAGAAAAACAGGAAAGAAAAACAGGAAAGAAAAACAGGAGGAAAGAAAACAAAAGAAAAATGGGAAAGAACAATAGAAAAGAAGATAAAAAAGGAAAAAGGAGGAACGGATTCCTACAAAAAGCAGTAAGAACGTCAGCACTTGTCAGCATATTATAAAAACTTTCATGTCTGTCACTTCTGTCCTTCTTTATTAAAGGAAAGAAAAACTAGACCTTGAGCACCAATCTCCTCCACCAAATGATGCATTTCTCTCACCACTTCTGAGAAAATTATTAATAGACATTGGAGTGGGCTGAGAGAAGTGAGTTTATGATCTCCTAAGAAATGACAAAAATGTATGTATTTTCATACACATAGATTTTTCACATACATAGATTCATATACATAGATACATCCCTTAAGAAATAGAGAATGCATGATGGAAAAAATATCAGTAACGTCTTAAAGCAAAATTATCTTTTAAAAGTCCTCTTGAACTTTTCCAAGATGCGTTCATTCATGTTTTGAACCAGTATCTTGCGTATGTTTGTTCCCAGTACCTGAAACCAGCAAAAGCTCTGCCCCACTGCAGTGGGAGATTAAGCATTAAACTTCTTGACTCCTGCACATGACAATGATGAAGTGAACTTTGGGAGAAACCTACTTTGTGTCACAGGGAAATAGGAAAGGTTCAGCCTTCTCAGTGGACCATGGATGGAGCAATAGGCCAGCCTGGATAGTTTTCATCACAGACTCCAGAAACACTGAAAAGGACAGGTCTCACAAGCTGTGAGGGCTTGGAACTTGGCCAGAAGAACTCAGGGACACTTTATTAATAAAGTATTAAAATCAAAAGGACAATCAAGGTCAGCTTCACAGATATAACTAAAAGGAAGGGGGCAGAGGAAAGGCAGTAACAACTGAACATGCAGTAGTTACTACATAAAGTTACTACATAAAAAACCTGGTTTAAAGCTTTAGAACAAAGGAAACAAGTATGTGAGCAGGTTTGGGGCTGTTTAACCACCCTGTGCATACCAGTTCTCCTGTAACATCCCCCACTGCGTGTTGTGTTTCATTGTCCCCACCAGGGAACTCCTGAAGGTCCCCGGGTCCCCAGCTCCTCACCCACGTGGGCAGGCAGTGCAGCTGTGCACATTCTCCAGCCCAGCTCCCTGTGAGCCTGCAGCTGAGACTCAGAGCTACCTAGCACAGAACAGGCAGCTCTCACCTGGCTTTGCGTACGAACATCATCCAGTTACATTCGTTTTCATCCGTTGTGATGATGCAGAACTCCAGGACGCCATTGTGATAGATCTACCAGGAAAAACAAATGCAATCTTAGGACAAAACACAGCAATAAACGCAGTGAAAGCCAGCCTCTTCCTTTAAGAGAGGATGTGTTTACCTAGAACAAGCCAGGAAGTCTCCACTACCTTTGCCAACACCACAGCCCTGTTTTCACGCCTTACCTTCCTCTTCACACAGGAACCTTGACCTCTGCTACCCAGGAGGTCAGAAAACCTGTTTATCAGCATCTTTCTCACCTTTAGCTTCCAGCAGAAATACATCTGGCTGCTTTTCTTACAAACCAAGTCTGGTGAATAACAAAATCTGGGCAAACAGTACATGTTTTATTTATATAGATCAGATTTACTTTCTGAAAATGAAATGATGGGGAAAAGAAAGCTTTAAATTGGCTTTCCTAAATCATCCATCACCTGGGGGAACTTTCAATGAACAGAGATACAAAACAAACTAACAACTGCTGCCTAGTAATTCATATACAATTTCTGCTGCAACTCCACACAAATACTGAAACCACATATAGCCCTTTATAAGAGAAGGCAATAAAGAAGCTTTTTGTACTTCAGGACAGACTACCAGCCTACTGCAAGGTATACAGCTCTGCTGTGCTGATAATAACCATTAAACAATTAAACAGCATTACTTTTGACTTTTGGCAGGGATGATAACGTTGAAGTTGCTGTCACCTGGTAGCTTTCACCAGATAAAGGCACGCTGGCAGGCTCTGTGAGCTGTAACACCACTGACCTTCCAAATGTGACTGGCTGCTTTGTCTGTCCAGTCGGCCACCTCCAGAGAATGGCTCTGCTGCCCGATCAAAGGTCCGAAACAAGTCCTCACAGGAATGGTTTCTCGTGTCCACACACCTACCATTAGAAGACCAAAATCTGAAGAAATCAATTATTTAAACAACAAATCATGCATAAGAAAGAAGTGGGAGGCTTATGAGATAATGCTCCAGAGGTAATATCTACGCATAAGATCATCAAAGCTTCTACTTCACATGTGAAACACACCTATGGCAGAGACAAGAACCACCACCACCACATGACACTATTGGGAGCCGCTTTGGTGTAATTACAAGTATTTATTTGGTCAAAAGCAAGTAATTTACTTTTCAGTAGGCTATAAAACTAACATCCTAACCACTTGTACCAATTAAAGTTCTCATGGCACTTTCTGCAGAAGCAGAAAATACTAGTTTCAGTAACTACATTTTGCCTACCTAATCCCCAGGAATTTCCAGAATTGTTGCTGGGCATTGTTAAGCAGCTTCTGCATTTCTCCCCAGAGGCAGCTGTATTTCTGTCATGGGCAGAGGGATTCCTGCGTGTATATTATTTATTATTAAACATTTATATATATATATAGGTCTACATGAATACACTGAATAGCTCTTAGGAATAAACTGGAAACTAGTGCAGCTTGAAAAGAACAGATGTCATCTACTCTCAACAAGCAGCATCACTAAGCTAGCCAATAATCACGTTCTTCTCTAGCCTTCAGATCCTTAGGGTATTGCACTGTACTCTTCGATTTCCAGGTGACAGTGACGTGAAATACAGTAACAAGGTCCACATCCAGTGACAAGGTCACAGTCTACATGCCAAGTGTAAATGAAGGGGGGAAAAAACAGAGGCACTTGTGATCAATATCCAATGAGAGCACCCAGAAGGTAGCAAACCAAGCTGAAGAATGAGCAGTTAAATCTCCTCTATTACTTCTAATTGTTACCTTCCCCCAGACTGCAATTGCTGCATTGTTTTCTTATCAAAGCTGTGCCTGGGCTGCTTAGCACGATAAAAATAAACACCATACCTTGCTTGTGCTTGAGCTTAAGAAGTGCCACACTCTGTGGCAGCAGCCCTACAGTATAGCTGAAGTCTCAGCAGTAACCAGCCCGCAAGGAGCTCTTGGATAATGTAAGTCAGGGTGATCACAGAAGAGGGAAGCATCTCTCTACTGTGGTGTTTCTTTCCCACATTAATCTCCCTACGGTTTTGGATTTCAGGCAGTGAGTGCATTTTAAAGTGCTGCAGGGAAGTGCACAGTAATGCGATCCTTACCCGCTTCAGCTCCCATGATAGACTGCCGGAGGAGCAGCTGCTTCGGGAGGGACAGCCTGGCTCTGCTCTCGATTGGGCTGTCGGGGACAAAGGTGACGGGCCCGTGGTCCGGGCAGTCTGATGGATACGCCTTGTCACACAGCGTGCACCCTGCAGAGACAGGAGGGGACAGCAGGCATTAATAAACACGTACAACAGCTCCTATGGCGCAATCAGCTCCCTACCAATGTGCTGCGGCTCAGCTCCTGCCAAAGGCTGCTTCCATCAGGGTCAACTTGTGCACTTACTAGCTTTTACTCAGAATATGGACCATGTTGTTACAGTCAGGTGGGCACTGACATACATGTCACTGTTTCTATCCAATCCAGATCAAATGTGAGGACCTCCACCTACCTTCCTGATGGTAAATTAATGACCTAGACTCCAGACTATCCCTACTAGCAATGGGACAGAGACCACTCTTCATCAAAGCTACCGCAAAATGGATGACAGCCTCCCCAGTGCTGGTGGTAATGCTGGTGATGGAAGAGCCATTTTCACTCTGATCACAAGTGAAATGAACTCTACTGGCAGAAAAATCTAAGACGAACAAACCCGAACACCTTCTAACTGGTTACTTTTTTGGAATTAACCAGAAACACTTCTCGCATGTAGAACCTCAAAGACATCCACACAAATGGACCAATAAGGTCGTCTTTCTAAAATTTTTCAAATTTGAACCACAAATCCCCTTACCTCCATTTAAATTCAGACAATGTGTAAATCACAGCAGCAAAAACCTGACCTCACAGCTGCTTTTGAAGGTCTCACAGCAGTAAACTCATGCAGTGTGAGCATGCCACTGAATGCAACAAAAACAAAAGCCCAAGAAGAATCAGTAGCATTGCTTTCCCAATCTGTCATTCAGCAGAAGTACTGTTATAAAAGAAAACAGTAAAAGTCTTCGGTCTAATAAATCTGGGGAAAAGTACAGCATAAAATGCTCTCTACAGCATTACAATTTCATCTAGAAAAACGATGACATTTTAATTCTCTACGGATGGAGCAACCAACACCCACTCAGCAATCACTCTCCTGATAAATCATTATCCTTCTGAAGAAGAAAGATGTTCAAGTAATTACTCAGGATCTCCACAAATACCTTCTTTGGCCTCTTGACGACCCAGTACCAGTATAAAAGACCTACCACAGAAGTAGCCTTCAGCAGGCCTAAACAGCAGCTCCATCCTTACAAGCTTAACGATATTTTCCTTCATACACCAGGGTACCAGAACTTGACCTCATAGAAAACGCAGTTTGAGCAACTACCCATTAACAGATAGGAAGGTACCCCAAAAATTCTTAGGTAGAGCCTATGTAAGCATTGTTTCATGTGCACAAGTGACACGTAGGAGTAAAGCAACAACAACAGCCAGACCTGAGTGATGAGAACCACTGTGTGGAACAGCTGCTTTTAAGCATTGCCTAGCACACACCCACTATGGGTCTGAGGACCAGCTCCAAGCAGAGGCAGAGGAAGAAAAGCTCTAGGCATGGGACATTTCCACTTGTAGAAGTTCAACCATTCATACATTTTCAGGAAGTTGGAAAAAAAAAATCTCGCATTCTACAGAAAGTGAAATGTACTTCCCATTCCTGTCCTTGCCAAATAATTAAAAAAAAAATATCGGCGATTACTTCTCTGATTTGGATACCCAAAACTGTCAACAAAGATGACCAAAACAAAGGCTTCTTAAAAGTTTTGCAAACATTCAGGACTGTAGCAAAGGCACACTTTTTATTTCCTGCTTAGGAACAGTAAAAAGTTTTCTGAAAAAGGCCCTGACTCCTGCCATCTTAGTGAGGAAAAACCACTAAGGGGCTCTAAAACAACCCCTTGTCCTTGCTGTCACCTGTCTGGACACAAATCCCTGTTTATTCAGGTGAAGTTTAAAAACAACAACAAAAAGTTAAAATTTAAACCTCCCCGAGTCAAGAATCTGTTTTGAAAATCACATGCAAGCACAAGGCATGCAGCAGCCATTTTAATGTCCTACCAAAGGGGAGCATCATCTGGAAAACAGCTTAGGACTATGTTAAGTATAGCAACCAAAAGCTGGCACATCAAATCTCACTTTTAAGAGAGTAAGAGAACTAATTTCACCACAAGCATGTTGGATATCACAGTGTTTGGATCATTATTTGTTCAACATGCAACAGATGCTTGTAGGAACCTCTGAGTGCACTGACTGTAGAACTCTTCCCCTAGGAGTTGTAAATTCATCATAGTTCTATGCCCACCTGATTTTAAGTTGTATTTTATCCCACAGAATGAAATCTTAATAAATTAATCAAAATATCTGACCGACTAGATGCTTTGCACTAAACTGCACCTCTCCCCTTGCTAACCAAGGTACTGTACCTTTCAATTTCTTAAAATATGTTCTGCAGGCAAAGCAAGCCATTAGGTTCTGGCACTTGTAGGGCCAGACCAGATGAAGAGCAGCACTCAGCAATGTTACCACAGCTAATAAAAATGAATATAAAAGCTGGCCTTATGCTTCAGTGGCAGGAAGCCAGACATCCTGCAGGTAAAAGTTCAAAACTCTCTCCCAGCAAATGAGAACTTCTCAATTCTCAAACACCACTCCTTGAATGATAACGGGACTGACAATACAATACCCAGTGCTCCTCTCTTCCTATGAGATCCACTAACCTCTGCACTAAAGCCCTTTGATGAGAATAATTAGAAATATTATAAAGTTCCTTCCCTCTCTGCTCTTTTTTTCCTGTTGAGAACAACACTTTCATGATGATTGTTCATGGTTTAATACAAATTTTGCAAAATCACATTATGTCATACTCAACAACTGCACCCATTTGATGAAAAGTATGGCTTGTGGTGGTGTTTGTTGTCTATTTTTAATGAAGCAAGAGTCACTTGTGGTGTGACTTTAAAAAAACAGAAGTCTCATTGCAAGGGATATCAAGCATATTCACCAAATCAAGAGCTTCATCAAGATTCGGCTTCCAACCTCAGGGCAACATGGGAAATGGACACAAAGAGAATTATGCTAGAACATCCTACTACGTCTTCTACTACTTCCAACTACTGTTGTTTCAGCACAGTTAATCTGGCACTGCAGATGTTTCACCTTTCGGACTTGTTAAATAACTGGTTTGTTCACCATAAATCTGTAAGACTAGCAACCAGAGTCCTGCCACACCAGACAATAGCTACATGACAAACCCCACCCCAAAAAAGCAGGAAATGTCCACTCACATATGGTAAACAAGGTTGCCATGTTCTCCTTGTTGGAATTGGAGTCTTCCATTTGCAGAGATGATGGTACAAAGGCAAGATTGTCTGCAGACACATCGACATGACTCGGCCCCATGGCTACTTCCTGGCTTATGGAAGACACCGCCACGGGCTCCAGGCTGAGGCCCACTTCATGCAAGGCTACAGAGTCCAGGGAAGCCAGGTTGTGTGAGGTAGGGAGCGCCACACTCACGGAGCTGGTGCTCATGGCCACAGTATGAATGGGGTCATTTAGTGTGCTGTCCGATATCCCTGTCACCCGCCCGCCAATGTGGTCGGGCTCCATGACAACAGGGAGTTCCAAAGTGCTACCGTGAATGGGAATGACACCGCCGTGTCCCACAGCGTCCGATGCCAAGTTACTCCCCACTGTGTCTACGGCTAAAGGTTCGTGGCTCCGGGAGCCATTCGGGATCTGCGCGTGATCCCCGGCTACATCATCCATCGTAAGCTCCTCTGCCACCCCGTCTGTAGAGATGGGGCTGGTCACCCTCGAAACGCTCTCCATGGTGATTGTAGTATCCAGTGCTACCTCGTGGCCGTCACTAGGATGCAGATTTTGAGGACCATGTGTGTTCACTGTGCGCGAGTCCATGGAGACAATTCCTGGTTCCAGTCCCACGGTCCCACTGGGCTGGTAGGGATCCAGGGCTGAGGGATTGTTGGAGACTGACAATGCTGGATTGCTGTCAACATTTATAGTGTTGGGATGGATGTATTGAGGTGGTGGTCTGTCAGCCAAGTAAGATAAGATACCTGATAGGAAGAGAGGGAGAAAAAGAAGGGAATGAGATTACATCAGCTTCCAAACCTTGAATAAAAATCAGTCGAAGCACAGTACACTGAGACCCAGATCCCTGAAGACGTTCTCTACATCATTTCCAATTAAAATCCACTAATTCTAAAACACGGCTCACAAACATATGCCAGCCCAACACTCTTGTCAAAGTACCACTTGACAACTAATTCAGAGTTTCCACCCAACAGCGCAAGTCTCTAGTTATTTCTCAAACTCTGAACAGCCAAGTTTCTGGCAGAATTCCACCTAGGCTGCTCAGTACAAAGACCGAATGAGAAAGAGGTTCCTCACATTTTAGGCTTAATTTTTCATTCCCAAGAAATAGCTCACAAGGGATGAACGACTGCTAGTGGAATCTATAATTTGGTAATTCCTGGTTCATCTTTGCTAGAAGCAGAAGCAATTCTCCAGGACACATAATTTTTGCTTAGGTATTTAAGTTTTAACAATGACTACTTCCTTCCTCTAAGACTAAGTGGATAACTGTCCATCTCAGAGGTCATCAGTTGCAACTTTGAAGGACAAAGACAAGTTCTCTCACAGATTTCATGAGTCATCTGTTCTCTTTCCTTACATGAAAGCATGTTGTTTCTCCTAAAACAATAGTTTGGTTGAATTTAAATCAGAAACCCTACCATCTTTTCTGGTAGTTCTGGGAAGCTTCTCAACATCAAACAACCTTGGAACTTAGGATATGAAGAAACACTAAACTGTATTTACACACTAAAACCAAACAAACAAAAATCTTTGGAAGATATACAACAGCACATTCAAGTAAACATTATTTCCAGCAGAGACAGAGGCAGATTTTGCAGATTCTGCAAAATCAGAGTCAGCATGTTTCTTTTTAGCCTTCAATCCTATGAGCCACTTGTCCTGTGAGAGTTTTCCATTCATATATGTTTGTTATTACAAGGATGCAAGCATACTCTTCCTGCAGCATAACAAGCCAAGAAATGAAGAGTTTAATATAATCAGCTGCATCAAATATTTCTGCATGCAATGCTGTCTTGTGGCTTGAACACGGAGGATCCTTGAAGGCAGCAAGATGACCGATAGAAGAACCCTATAAAACATCACACTAAACATCACAGGAGGATTATTCCAGCCCAGAAGAATGGCAAATACCTTTGGTCCTAGTGCACAGTGTCCTTGTCTACTCTTTGGCCACTAAACAGGCAGGCATGCAATGCAGTGGGAAAGGTAACTCCTAAGCAGCTGGGAAGCTCAGCCATCAGTCAACAGGTAGCTGCACGAGACCTGGGCTGCTACAGTTTATTCCTAACCCAGGTTGAACCAGCAACACTCAGTGAGTCACCGTGAAGAAGTTTAACTACCCCTTCCACCCCGCCAATCTCAGCTACCAAACAAAACCAGGACTGCATTTAAAGCTCCAATTTCTGTGTTTTTATATACTAACATGTAAAATTGTACATTTATACTCCAAAGCACAAAAAGAATCAAGATAGAAGTCGGTGTTGTTAGGCCTTTGGAAATCAACCTTGAACAAAAATGAAGAAAATACATGCCATGGGTCAAATTAGGTGGGAAAGTGCCCAACACCACAGCTGATGTCTTGCCCTCTTTGAGCTTTGAACTACCGTGACCTCCCATTACACACATATTAAATATTGCTTCAGACTACAGGAGAAGGAAAATAGAAGCAACTTTCAAGCTACAAGCCATTGGAGACAGAAACCAGGCATGCTCTGTTTTCTGTTAATCCTAAAATCAAAGCAGGAGGAGCAATCAAAGGTTAGGTTTAAATAGAAAATGCCCTGCAATTCTTTTCATACACAAATACAGAAACAGATACCTGAAAATAAAGGTGTGTAAATGACACAACAGTCTCCAGACAAACTCAGGGAAACAAGAGCTCTGCAATACTGTCAGTCATGACTGCTTCAGGACAGAAACAGATGGCTCTTAAAACAGTTTCTCTTTCTGTTCCCATCCATCAGCACCAGAGCACTTACCAGGTAGAATGTGTCTGAAATAGCTGCTCTCCAGGTGAGGGTATGGTGGTGGAGGTAGGGTGTAGTTTCTCTCTGGTATACCACACATCACTCCTCGATCCCCAATACCCATTGGGAGCATCAGAGACAGAGCGGAGGGCAAGGAACTCAAGGAGGGGCCCAGGTTTGGAATTGCAACAGGCAAGCCTGCAAGAGAAAATGCCCATTCAAATTCAACAGAACTACCTGAGTTTATGAACACATGAGCTAACAAAGAGATTACTAATTCCCCACGAGCTCTTGCCCTAAGGAAATACAGCATGGCACTGTCAAAGTAAGGTGCCAGTCATCAAAGAAAGGATCAGTTTTCAGAGCACTGAGAGGCATGCCTGAATATGGCTAGATCTTTTTTGGATACGTTTTGTAGGCCTCGCTTCTACCTGACAATTGTCATGGACTTCTGTCTGTGCAGTCCCCTGGAAAGAAGAGCTATGAAAACAGTTTTGCTTTACAGGTGAAAAATTACTATTTTCACCTGAGAGAAATCAGACGTAGATGGAGACAGATTTTCAGCTACAGTTCTAATTTCAAAGGATTCTAATACTACTCACCCACAGAGCAAACCACCCCATTAGAACAAAACGATGCTCCCACTAAGGCATAAGCCTGACAAGCACTCGTACCTTTTGCTTTGCCCACATAAGCAACAATTTATGGTTTCCCCTTCCCCAGCTCTGCATCATTTCACTGCCTAAGATATGACTTGCTATCAGAGCAGGCACTGCTGCCCGGTTATGACCGCTGCTGTGACAGCAGAACGCAGAGCAGGAGCTGCAATACCCCGTGGGGGACCCTCCCCCATTACCTGGTGCTGGTATGGTGTTGTGAGTGGGTGATGCTGCCAAGCCCAAGTGACTTCCTGAGACCGGCAGCGCATTGCTCACAGAGGAGGAGGTCAGCTGGTCCATCCCTACAGGACTCAAGTTCATTTCATTCATTCTGGAGACAGGGAACAGAGAGGGAAGCAGGAAAAAGAAACAGATGCAAAAGCATTCCTGATTACTGACTGTGAGGAAGGGTTGAGCAAACAAACTCAAATTCTGATACTGGCAGACAAAAACTCTGCCTTAAAAAGCTATGCATAAAACACATCAGCCACTCACACTGCCATCACATCATGATCAATACATATTGATCATATTAGATAGCAATAATCAGGATTAAAAAACAGTTCCGAAAGACAAATCAGACCACAGCTTTTTTCTTGCCATCCAGAAAACAAAGTCTTACTCCCAGTAGTAAAAGCCATTGTGATTAAACTATTGTGAACACAGAGCCATTTACAAGCTGAATGTCAAGAAATACTCAGACAACAGTACCTGATCTATATTTCATGACTTCTGAACACCACATCCACATTCAAAACCCAAACGCTGGGGGAAAGACCACTTCCAGCTGGTAATGGACACAAAACCTCTAATTCACCATCAGTTCAACCCAGGCCAATAGCGACAAGAGTTGCCACTGCAGAACAGCCATAGCACAGTTTTACAGACTGCCTCAGTCTGGTTCTACATGCTCCCATCGCATTAAAAACTGGCACCACGGATGCCATGTCATTTCAGAGTGATCAACCGCACCACTCAAGTGGGCACACACCACACGAGTAGCTGCAGGAACCACCCAACACCCCAAACCCTCAGCCTTGGTAGAAACCACGTCAGCTTGGAGCACTTTAGTCCTTTGGGGTCTCAAGCTGCACATGCAGCCCAGATCAGTCCACGGGGATGGGGACACCCAAGAGACACGGTCCACTCACACTTGTCACAACTTCGCAAGCCCTGCCTGACCTACGCTGTGCGCACCCCGGCTCTCCCACCCACACGCCAGGTGTAACCAGCAGCTCTTAGGGCCAGCCAGACCAGCCGCCCCCAGAGCAGCCACACACGCAACACCTCCAGGCTGACCCAGGCGTCCCGCATGGCCTTTGCCAGCAGCAGGCCCAAGTGCTGCAGTACTGACGGACAGCTGGCGCTTGGGCTGCCGCTCCGCTAAGGAAAGGCACCACTCATCCAGGAAAAACAGCCGAATGCACCAAACTCACGCAAGTTAACAGCACAAGAGCTCAGCTTGGAAGGGGCCCGTAAGGAACACCGAGTCCACTCGCAGCTCCCCGCAGCCCACCTGCCACCCGGAGGGCTGAGCCGCAAGCGGAGTCGCCGACTTCCACCAGGGCTCTGCCCACCTCTGGCACCTCCCACGCTCCCACGCCTGCCTGCCGCCCCGCCTGCCGCCAGGGACGGCTCTGCAGGGACGGGGACGGGGCCGGGGGCTCCGGCTGCCCGGCGGGGCAGGGCAGGGCAGGGCAGGGCATTCCCCCCGGCCCAGGCGGCTGCTGAGGATGGCGATGCCACGGACCGAGCCCCGGGGCCTGCGGGAGGCGCCGAACGCTGGCGGGACCCCCACCCCGCTCCCCCCTCGGCCGGGTGCCCCCCGCGGTCCCGCCCGCCTCGCCCGGTGCCCCGCGGGGCTCNGCCCCGCAGCCCTGCCCGAGGCTTCCCGTGCCGCCTCTGCCAGAACGGTGCGATGCCTGCTCCGCGTTTCCACACAGTATTCCCACACAGTATTCCCACGCAATATTCCCAGCTATCTCACTGCTTTCTCATTACACCCTCGCATCTGCTGTCGTTATGCTGTCGGTTGCGTTATGTGTCCTCCGGTCCCATCAGCCCCTACATGCCCAGCTGCCTTCTGGACATCGTCGTTCAGTTATGGTCGATCATACGTGCAATTCTGGCTAAGGTGACATTGCAAAGGAATCTCTTGATGTGCGCAAGCAGTTTTGTAGCTCGCTTTCGCCTGCGACACGTGGATAGTCATCATATACGCTGCTCAAATCCATCGCCGCATTCCTTCAGTGCCGGGGCGAACAGCTGTTTCCTGTAACACTGTAATGGGGTTTGGTAATTTGCTTGTGCCTGACACTTAAGTGATGCCTCATTAAATGAGCCATCCCTCGATAGGATGTCTGCACGGGAGGAAATTCAAAGTATTTTTCTATCTGCTCTCTTTTGATCTAAAGAACCTAAATGTAGGATCTGTAAGGATCATTCCATGATCTAAAGAGCCTAAATGTAGAGGCCATTCTAGTTCAGTACAAACCTATCGGTTCTTCTGGGGGTGGAAACATACTCTTCTCCTTTGGCTTTGTCAGAAAGTTAAACAGCTTGTATACACACTAGTGCTTCAAGCTCTCTCTGTAGCTGAAGGAGAGAAATAGTTTGCTGCAGAGAGTGCTTCATCCCATCCCGAAGTAGGTGTCCGAGATGTGTGAGAAGAATTCCCTCTGGAGCTGCCTTTCTGTGTCTATGGCCTGAAACTGGGACCTGTATAATGGGTTTAGTCTAAACTTGTAACATCTAAAGGAGTACATTTAGGCAAAGTAAGTCCAGATCTCTGTCATTGATGACCAAAAGAATGACCTTATTTAATTTACCACAAATCCCACAACCTCTCCTCCACCAAGCCAAATAATCCTTACCCTAACCATGACTGACTGACTATCCGAATTGGCCCACAAACATTATTTCAGCAAGTCAAAAAAGAACTCACCAAGTCCTCAGTTTTTTATGGACTGCTGATCCTGTGATGGGGGCTTTAGGTGTGCTTCATTTTTGTTCGTGTAATGCCACATATTCACATGTCAGTGCTTATACTTCACATCCTTCTTAGAAACTACAGCAAATGACTACAAGCCCAAAAGTCTCTCTCTTCACTTTGCATTCCCTAATACATAGGAGATGACAGGAGACCTTCCGTTTTCAGTTCTCATCCTTAAAACTTCACGGTCACACTCAGTACATCTCAGTTCTGCCTGGAGATGCTAGGTTATCCCAAGCCCTCAGCTTGTCTTAATTCCAATTATGATACTGTAATTCTACAGCAGAAGTGCCCTGCCACTGAAATCCTTGCGCTATTTCAACTATCTGAGCTGAAAGTAATACTTCGAGCCTATGAGCTGGATTGGATGTAGTCATACGTAGATAAGAGTATTTTTTCCTACTGTCAAGCATGAGTCCTCTGAGATTCCAGCTTTTTTTGTAGTCACTTTACTCCCTTGAACTAGTGATATCTTAACTACCAGTTTAAAGCACAAGTATCAAAGGAAGCCAGTGATAATATGAAGTGTCACTGAATGAGAAATTAATCTGTGTCTACAGAGATGTATGCTGCATGCCCAAGGTATTGTGATAAAACACATTTGGGAACTGTTTCTTCTGCAAGGGAAGATATTTTTTTTATATACCAAACGCTTTTATTATACGTGAAGTGTTTTGATAAGACAACTGCACTATGTCTCCTGAAAGCCTGGTTTATTGACATTTATAGCGGTACTTGCTGCGTGAGGAACAAATTGCTGAGCTGTTTTTCAAGTTGTCTTCAGATCCTGGAGCCATACAGAAAGATAAGGGAGACTCTGAAACCACAGGGGAAAGAGATGCAGTAAACATGCTTCAGTCCTTCCCTGCAGCGTGAGCCAAAGTCCCTTCTGGACCGTGCCCATGTCTCAGTACAATCAGTTCTCTTCTGCTATTGCAAGCCTGCCCTTGGCTTCCTTCTCACACCAAGCAGAGTAACACTGGAATGAAGATAATGCCAAAAGCCATTTTTACCGTCAAAAATCCAAATTTCTCATCACCTTTTGTTGGCTTTTCAGCACTTTGCAGGCCTGTATTTTGGTGATAGTCACAGTATGAAGCCTAGGTAGTCTATGTGCAGCTTTCACTTCTAGGTGTAGGGTTGGAAAGAGATGACCCATGCTTAAGGATAAAACAGGACAAGACAGACACAAACTTGTTCAATGCTGTATTCCTGTACCTCAGTCTCAAGCAAAGTTATTACGATCGTTCTGTGTGAGCAGTTAACAAGAGATCTGTTAATTACGTTTTTGTATCTGTTAATAAACTGCAGCAGCCTAGACAACCTATGATATGTATAATAGATACTAGAATCTGGCATAATTACAGCACAGTAAAATACAAGAAATGCACAATGTTATGAGAATTTCAATATAAGAAATGCACGGTGTTGTGAGAGTTTCTTTTTAAATTCACTGTGTATTTTCTTCTTCCTTCTCAGTCATGTGTTCACAGATAAAACATTGAGACATCTTCTGTTGGGAAATTAGTGGACTTGCATGTTCAGCTGGCTCTTGTGTTTCTACTACTATATTTCCACCAATGACTTTCTTTTCAGACACAGAGGGACACAGGGTCAAGGAGGAACTGTGTCTTTGAGTAATTCAAAGTAATTCAAATCACTGTGTAATGTCAATAGTGTTATTCGTGGTTACGGTTTGTGTGGGAGTAGGAACATGTTGAGGGTTCTTTTGTACGAAGATTACGTACTTATAGATATTGTGTTAGGATATATGCAATTAAAACCACAACTAAGTTATATCTGGAAGGAAGATGCCTTAATGTTTTATTTTTAGATACGTCAAGAATATTTTCTATTAGTTTTGGCTGGGTAGTTAAGTGCTTATAGTGAAGTATAAGAAAAGGAAGGGAATCTGTTTGAACGCCATAGATGATGGAGTGTGTAAGGAATCTCCCAGCATCCCAATTTAGACTTTGTATTTACAAACAAAACAAAACAACAACAAAGCCAAAACCCAAACCAAAGCTAAACATACAATATGTGAATAAAGAGCATGAGCTCTGCCATTGTAGAGCAGCGAACACCTGATTTGTGACACCTGGAAAGCAAACCAGGCCATCTGCTTTGTATCAGCATGGCAGATACGGCATTCTGGAGTCAAAGCTTCATCCAGAAAAAGGTGTGAAGAGGACTTAATTGGAGAAACAGTATAAGAAAGAAGATCAAAGACCTATCTTAAAAGAGGAATATTATCCATGTAGTCTTAACCTACTCCTAAAATTGAAAAGAATGTGTATTAGCCTTTCCCTTTGGTGAGCCAGTCCTGCTGCTTCCACTGTGTTTGCATGTGCAGACATGTTGAGACTTTGTGCAGAAGTCAGTACAGGAATGATAAACTGCTTTAATCCTGCTCACGCTCTCAACAAGGACCTGCAGTGGGATGTAGGATGTGTTGGCCTTGCTCTTGCTCTCTGCCCAGGGGCAAATCCCTTTCTGAGCAAGTGACATTAGACTGTCAACAAGATACCACATTCATCAAAAGCCTGTGGCATATTTTCTTATTTCTCTTGCACACAAACAAATTCAGACTTCAGAGTCAATTTGATATGAGATCAGCTTCAATTATTCAGGTCAACAATTAACATTAACATTGTAATTTTTCTTCATGTATTTCTTTAAAGGATTAGCAATGTGGATTTTTCTGTCAGAAGAGCAGATGTCTTTAGCACAGGTGCAATTCTGACACTCTGGGAAGTGCTGGTGGCCTGCATTGACAGTAAACATAGAAAAGAGGTCTGGTAGCAGGGCACAGTGCATTTGCATGACAGATCTGAAACGTTACCCTGCCTTTTGAACATGGCCAGGCTGCTGGCAAGGTCATGGAGAGCTGTGAAATGATCTGGCAGCTGAGCCCCCCAAGACGGGGGGGCTTCCATTTCCTTACAGGAATGCTGCCAGAGAGCAGCGTTTTGAATCTGATGATAACATGGATCAAATGGCCTTTGCCTGCTTCAGGTGTTTGCTTAGAGGTCAACATCCTCTTTGTTTTAAGAAAACTAGAAGTCCTGGCCTAGCCTAGTGCTGTAGTGAAAGAGGTATTTTCCTTTAAGCATTCATTTCTGAAAACATTTCTGGACAATGGAGTTTAGAATGCAAGTGATGTTGAAAAGTCCATCCTGATCAACTGCTTCCAAAGATTTTTTGGAAGGCAGAAAGATTCTCACTTATTTGATCTGAAACGAGCTGTACATACCATGGGGCATTCCCCAGTAATTTTTGCTCTGGCTTTTGAGCCATTTTGGTGCTGATTCTACCCCTGACATAAACCAGAGTCCAGGATTGTTCTCACTCATGTCTGTCTGGAATGGCCTGTATGCCCATCGTACTTTGAAGATTACCACTGTTTTTTTGAAGCTGCAGAATAGGCCAGCAGAGACACAAAGGCTGACTGGAAAATGCATGCTACTCACATCATTGCTGCTAGTTTCTAATTCAGCAGAGACATAAATGTGTTTCTCAGAGTGGAGAATGTTGTTTCAGTTACTGACACTTCTGAGGCAGTTTCGCATGAAACACTGAACAGGGTGGAAACTTTCACTTTGAGCAAAAGAACAGTTTTAATAGAGCCTACATACCTGTACGTTTTCATGTCTGTCCCTCCCCACAGCTCTCCCAGACCAAACATTCAACTCTCCAAACTGATGATGGCCAAAAAAGGAGATTCAGTTAGCTGTGAAAATGTGTTTTCAACTAAAGACTGTAACTACGGAGCTCTTGAACAACAACATGGGAAAAGTCACAGACTGTCAAGTTGCTGCAGAGGAAGATCCTAACACAGCAGGGTGTCTCAGAGGAAAGGCACAGACAAGGACATTATGACTTTATACTGCCAAAAGTTCTTGTCTTTTGTCCACCTCTTTCCTTTGGCAAGCTGCAGGCAAACTGGAGGACACAGCACAGAACTGGCAGGGTCAACAGGGACTTTCAGCTCCCCCATTAAGGCAGTGCGTAGGGTCCATGAAGTAAGCCAGTATCTGTGTGAACATCTGGTAATAGCTACACAAGGGGCTATCAGGGCATCACCTTTGTATTTGTTTATCTGAGGCAGGTGCTCATAGGGATGACCAGAACTTTCCTACAATGAGCAAAACCACACAAAACGTTGAAAACTTTTTGAAAATGCCAAAATGCTCATGTTCAATTTGTGAAACTCCCTCTTCTTGAAAAAACCTCTCTTAGGGCGAAGAAGGCAGTTTTCCTCTTATGCTTGCACGTAGTACATTCTTGATCTGACAAGACTTGCAACCACAAGAGAGCACTCTTTCCTTTGAAGATGTCTCAGCTTCCCCAGGAAACTACAGATATGCCATATAAGTTTTGCAAACTGCTTGTGAGCTGGTTCAGTTAGACCAGAGCAGCCGAAACAACAAAGCTTGCAGTTGTCTTTTGGATTTCATTGTGAAAAGCCTTTGGGTAGTTTTTAGATGACAGAAGATCCTTGGTTCCTGAAAGTGAGGAGTTCTGCCAAAACTTTGAAGATCCCTGTAAACTTTGCAAATTACCCATCTTTTGGAGACAATTATATCAAACGATATCATGGATTACAATACATGAGAAGTGTTTAGAGCCTGGAAGATTATTTACGTTTGGCATTAACTCTTATGGTCATAATTTCAAGTGGAGAGAAAAGGAATACACAGGAACCCTCTTATTATCTTTTGAAATATGAAGATCACAGGAAAAGAAGGGTTTAAATTGTGGAGTGGTGGTCCTCAAAACCTGTCTGTACATTAACTGGCATCCTACACCTATAAAAACAACAAGGCTTTCCAGGCACGGTGAGGACCTCATGAGTTGTTAGCCTTGCTTTGAGATCTGAGTTTTTATACACCACAGGAGGAAACTGCAGCCTGTGGGGAAGAGTACCTATACAAATGTTGGATTGGAAGCCAAATTCGGGAACTAACACTCCACTGGTGAGGGAAAAAGGAAGCATGGACAGCACTAAAGATGATGATAAACTGTTGAAGAGGATTGCATTTCCAGGAGCTGTGTCCCTGGCTAACAGCCACATGCACCCCCATGGGGCACCCCTGAGAGAGCCCTTTGGGGTTCCCTTCCACCTGGACCCATCTTGCTGGGAGCAAGCCTATGGCGGGCACACAGGTCGCATCTCGTACATTCCATTTCCTGGCTACATGGGCATCTATGACTATTCCTTCGAGCCTGCCTTCATTCGCAAGAGGAACGAGAGGGAGAGGCAGCGGGTGCGCTGCGTGAACGAGGGCTACACGCGCCTCAGGGAGCACCTGCCCAAGGAGTTCGCTGACAAGCGCCTCAGCAAAGTGGAGACCCTGAGAGCTGCAATAAGCTACATCAAACACCTGCAGAGCTTGCTGGACTGCCATCCCTTAGGCTCTGCCAGTAAGGAAACGCTCTCTGCCAGGGAGAGCCCGGGAACTCGCAGTCCGGCTTCCCCACGGGAGTGCAACAGCGATGGAGAGTCTAAAACTTCTTCAGCATCATCCCCCTACAGTGAATTTGAGGAGACGGGCAGCTAGGTCTTCTCTCTGGACACAGAAAGCTTCAAGTTTGGCTGAAAAACAATTTCAAACCCTGGGGGATTTTCTACAGGTGACAGTTAATATCGGGGAAAGGAAAAACAGGGAAGGAAAAAAAAAAGGTATTTTCAATCTGTCAAAGGACTTTAAATGTTTACTATATAAAACTTAAATGTGATCTGTAAGCAAACAGATATCTCTCAGGTTGCTTCAGCCGTGTTACCAAGCCTCCTTTGGACTGTTAAACTGGAGCAACATTTGCATTCTACTGTTCATTCAGCTTTTATTCTGTTCTATTTTCTTTTGCCTTTCACTTGAGACAGTAAAACCAGATAAATCCATTTCAGGAAATTCCCCTCCCCTTTCTCCTGCTTTGTCCAGTGAGTTTTATTATCTGTTTTTCCTGACTGCTAACCTGAGATGCACTGCATTGCAAACACTTGGACTGGGGAAGGTAAGATTTAGATAAAATGTCTTTCCCTAAATATTTCAGAAAACTCACAGAAACACTTCTATTTATGAAACAACAATTTTTCAAATAAAACCAAGGCTATATTTGGAAATTAAATTCTTTTAAAGCATCTTCTAATGTGAAAGAAACAGCTCATACATTGGACACTGGCTATTTGGTGATTATTCTAAGGATAATTTTCAGGAAAATAAAGATGGACACTTTCATTTCAGTCAATGCAAGGAAGAGGGAAAGAGAGTTGTGTAAAACTGCACCTACAAAAGCAGAGCTTCACTCAAGATACTGAAAAAATGAAAGACTTTTTCCTACTTTTCTGAAATCTGAGTTCATGGACAAAACAGTCTTGATTGTGTCTTTGGCAGGTCAGAAATTATATGCTTAGAAATATAACCTGTAGTGGTTAGACAGTGGTGTGTACAAAAAGGGAAATGTTGAATATATCAGTTTACATCTGCATGAAAATGTGGGTATTTTTCCTTTTGTTTAAAATATTGTATTACTTTTTCAAAGGACACAGCTTTTAAAATTAATACTTCAGAATCTATGGAATACTTTTAATTTGGATTCCATCTACTTAAAAGGAGAAATTCTCTCCAATTTGCTCTAAAATTTGCCTTTCCCCAGGGCGAGATTTAAATAACATTTAGCTATGTTCTTAAATCCCATTCGGAGTAAGGGGTAAACTTCTTACCCATCCACTTTCCACACACCTTTCAAACTTTTGCTTTTTTGGCCTTGTTCTGATGAAATGGTTTTGTATCTTATTGCCTTTCCTTCATGTCATGCTGACTGAACACCTGAAAAAAATACTCATGTATAAATAAGAACAAATATTGATCAAATACCTCAAAATGTGTCCATAAATTTCCTTTAAATAAAAAAGTGATTAATCCTGGCTGTGTCTTCTTCACTTTTAATTGATAACAAACAGTACAGCTCTGGTTGCAGGAGTAATAAATTTTCAGGAAAAAATGGAGAAAATGGAAAGGAAGTAAATATGAACTACCACCTATGTAACTAAGTTTTTAGTCTAGATTTTTAAATGTAGATAAAGAGCAGGTTTGTGTTGTGGGCATCTAATTAAAATTATTTGGTATAAAAATACTCTGCTGCATTCTAGAAGACTATTCCCAACGTTTGTACATTTTTAGTTCCTGTGTCCATGGCAGTCACAAGTGTTGTTCTTTACCCTCTCCATGGGAGCCAGCTCTATTTTCTAATGACAATTTTGTTTTTCTAAGGGCTGTTACTTTTGCAGAGGCTGTTTGCCAGACTCAAAAATAGAGGTTTAATTACCTGGACAGTTCAGATCCAGAGCCAGTGCACTCATTTCTGGCTGTGCGGTGTTTGTATTTCTTACCCAAGAAAGAAGAGGACAGCAAGGTAGAGGTCCAAATGTCTCATTGGGTTCCATTATTTCTTGGCTTTTCTTGTTTCCTTTGTGTTTCTCTGGCAAGAAATTCAACCTGTCTCTCTCTTTGGCTCAGTTTTGAGATTTCTGGAAATGTGGTATTGCTGCTGGTAATTCTGTGAGTAAGCCTGAACTGCATTTCTCCCTCAAAGCAGAGATTAAATCTTTGTTATCTATAACAAACATATACTCCCTCAGAGTACCAGAGGCAAATTCTGTGAAACATACTTCTTTGGAAAGCACTCTGGAGATGAAAAGTAGTTAATATACATGTAGTGACAATAAATAGCCGAATCAAACCAAACCATTAAAAATAAACATTGCCGGAATGCCCATTACGTCTTGGGCACGAGACATCAGAAAAGATCACAAATCAATTTTTAGGTCAGATTGCTATCACAGAGGTCTGACCCCTGACAGATAAATATGCAGGAGCCTCAGTCCTCTGATTCCCAAACCTTAGAGAGATGGTGCAGTGTTCCACCTTCTCCATGAGCAGCTGCCTGGAGAAGGGGACTAGCCTGTGACTCTGCTCCTTTTCCTCTCTCATGTGGAATGTTCCTCAGTGTTCCCATCATATGGAGCATGGAAAGTATCCCACCCTGGGCCTGTGCTTGACCATCCCTGCATTAGCTACTTTCTTTTTGGCTATACATCTTTGATAGCTCTGGAGATGTCCTTAAAATAGCTCCCAATCCAGCCTCAATGCTGAAGATGCAAAAACCAGAATGCCACACGTATTTTAATTTTATTATAAGAAAATTAATTTCTGGATGAAAAGGAAATTCTTTCTGTGGGAAAAATCTGTCACAGATTGAACCACTCTCCTGAGGAAAGTTTTACATTTTTATTTCTCACAGTTCCTGTTGTTACGCAAACCTCTTGCACAATTTTAGCACAAGGAAGTAGAAAACAAGATTTCCCAAATATGGATTGGTGCTTCTGTCCAGGCATCAGCAAAGGTTTAATGTGAATGCCACATTTCAAAAGCTTTATTAAGCTGTTTCTGTCTAGACAAAGTTTTTTTTCAAAGCTTCTAAAGTGTATCATTAGCAGAATTTTAAAGCAGACAATGGTCCAACTTGTCACCATGAAAATTAAAGTTTTAATAAAATTGTTGACCAGAAGAATTCTCTCCGCATGGGACAATTACTATTTACAAGAAAGGAGAATGCTGCTATCTGTGGGCAACCATTCTACAGCTTTTTCCAACTCTTGCACACCAAAACCAGACACTTTAATCTTTCCATCAAATCTGGGAAAAACAGACATCTGAAGTCTTCCCTCTACGGCCATTAAATTACAAATCCATTTAGTTCTTGATATTATCAGCATTTTAAAGATGTGTTATCCCAGCCATGGTATTGCTTTTAATCCTCTAATAGCTATTTAGCCGATTTCTTTGTAAAAGCCCATCCCCAATCCTTTCATGTTATATTACCAAGTGTCAATAATGTGGCCAAAGAAAACCAGAAGGCACTATAGAAAAGTCATGTTCAGACAGTAAAGCAATCAGGGCCCATTTATCTCACTGGAATAAATGAGCAGGGAATGTCCACACACACACACACACACACACACAGACACACACAGAGTATCTTTGAAAACATTTGTGTCCAGCATACTTAGGCAGGAGGCAAAACAAGATCCAAAACATTTTGAAGAGAGACTCTGAAGAGGTACCAGCAGGAGAGCCCTGCTGAAGTAAGCTGAGGTAAGTGCAATAGCTGAGTGAGGTCTTAGTAAGCCTCTCCAAAATAGAGTCTAAGCAAATAGAACTTCAGCAGGTGCTTCTTGCTAACCCTCAGGATATAGAGAGATGGCTACAGAGTAGAAACAAGTTTGTTCTAGGCAAATGGGGAGCAGCAAAATGGCAAGATGGCAGCTGCACCCAGATGTTCCGTGAGGCTGTCCTGCTACACATCTGGAAGCTCTGAAAATGCAAGATGCTCCCCATTCTCCATCAACCTGAAGGTGTGCTTGTAAGGAAAAATCCACTATAAATGCTCACTCATGTATTTCCTGCGTGATTCTTACACAATTCTTTTCTACCTTATTGTGACTATATCCACTAACAGAGCAGTGGAAAAGTTCTTCAAGTTGCCTTTGCTGAGAGAACAAATTAGAGGAGTGAAGACCCCCTTGAAAATTTTGCAGACCGCTCAGCTCACTCCTGATACGACTGGAAACAGAGGCCTCAAAGACATGAAATTCCTCCACGGTCCACGAGCACTGGTGGCACCAGAGTAGAAAAATGTGCCAATTTAGAGTCCTTACAGAGGGGAAAGCTACCACTGCCCCACATGATGGTCAGCCAGCCCACGGGCACCAGCCAGCTGTGAGCAGGCACATGTGCTTTGTGCCGCCTCTTGCCTGTTCTACTGGGGCTAGTTAGAAAAAAAATAAGTATTTTGTAAGATTTTTTT
The DNA here is from genome assembly GCA_013397845.1 of Melanocharis versteri. Lineage (NCBI taxonomy): Eukaryota > Metazoa > Chordata > Aves > Passeriformes > Melanocharitidae > Melanocharis > Melanocharis versteri. Next base: position 836,659 of record VZTG01007653.1, read on the forward strand.
TCATCTGGGAGGAGGAAACTACATGAATGGTCTGTGGAAGGGTGAAGAGTTGAAAATGTGGGGAAGGTAGTGGGCAGTGAAGCCTTGGAGCTTATGTAGCACAAAGCCAAGCCAAGCTGCATTTACTGTGCTGCTCACAAAGCAGCTTGCTTGTCCCCATGATTTTATTTTGATGTGGTGTGGTTCTGGGCATACATAGCAGATTTTTGTGTTCCAGGGCTATAAGATGTCAGCACTGAATCCTAACCAATCTCTTCCATCTGCACTGAGATCACAAAGGCAACAAGTAGTTACAAATAAGCGGAATTTCACATCTTTTCATGTATGCGCTTTACTGCAGCATTTTGCTATGCTAGGCTGCTCTCTTGATGTAGCTTTTTAGATGTAAAAAGCACTGAAGATGTTCCAGGCTCAGCTGCAGACAGCTTATCCCAAGGGATCACTCCTGCAGAGGTGATGTGTGCATCCCCACACCCAGAGGCGTTAAAGCACACTGGGGCTTCACCAGTGAAACTGATAATAAACTCTGTAATGCATAAATGGAATAAGCCAGAGGTACAAACACAGGAGTGTGTGTTACGATGTTTGAGCATGGAAAAAAGAGGAAGCGTGGAAGAGGGGAGGGAGACAAGAAAGTGGTTTTGAGGTGCAGCACACTGATTGATACCATACCAGCTGCATGGCTGAAACAAGGGAAACAGGAACAAATTAGATATGACATCTTTGGGGAGGATTAATTCCTGGAAAAAAAGCCAAACCACCCCCCCCGCCCCGCCCCAACTTAATATATTTGCCTGCACCTCAGACACACCACATTTATTTACCTGCCATTGCTTCTTGGTCACCTTTTCTTGTTCATCATTGCAAAGTACCTCCAAGTGTATTTTTTATCAAAGTGCTGAGCAGTTGTGAGCAGGCTGTGCTCAACCTGGGGAGCGAGGGGAAGATTCCAGTGCTCAGCCCTCCTGCTGTCAGGAGCCAAGTGATAAACCCAGATTACTTCAGACCTGGGTTTTGCCTCTGTTTCATCAACAGCATGGCCCACCTCTTGTCTTTGTGCTGGGAACACCAGTAGATCCTGCCCCACTGGAAAATATCACCAGACTGCCCCTGTAATGCTTTACCAGGAGCTGGTTGCGTGGCTTGCTTGCCCCCTGTGTGAGTGGAAGCACCCAGGGCCCCTGTGCTTATAGATAAACCTGCCCTTGCAAGTTACCCAGCTCTGGTATTGCGGAGCTGGCAGCTATTCTATTCTATTCTATTCTATTCTATTCTATTCTATTCTATTCTATTCTATTCTATTCTATTCTATTTTCTTATATTACAGTTTCAGTGAGGGTGGCGGGGACAAATAAATCTCTCTGCCAGGCTGTCATGACAACGATGCCACTGGCATCCTCCTTGCCATGAGCATTCCACTGCAGACTGATGCAGACCACTGCTGAAGCCAGGCAAAAAGCCATGAAAAGCCCTGCCCTGTTCCAGCCTTGCCTCCCACAGCCCCCCAACCCCAGCAGTTTGCTCCCAACACACCTGGGTAATGCTGCGGGCCTGGCTTGCAAGGGCAATGCCCCATTGCAAGCAGTGGTGCAGATCCCAAGGGCTCTGTTAGGACAGATCGATGCTGTCAGCATGACAAGCAGTACAAATGCAAGGAATTTGCCTCTGTTTATGTGCAGCGTGCTCCATAGCTTTGCATTTTGCAGCACTATGAAAGCTTTAAAATTTCCATTTCCATTAACAAGCCCATAAAGCATAAGGTTATTAAGTGGTGTTTATATTATCCTGTCTGAGAAGCTCATTCAGTTACCAGCTGGTTCGATTTTTACTAAAAGCAAGTTTCATGAGAGCCCTGAGTTGGAGCTGCATGTGTTGGGGGAGCTTGCTTTGAAAGGACAAAACAGCAGCAATGCCACCACCATGAAACAGCTGAATTGCTCTGTAGTACAAGTGGTCAGTGCCTTCAGAGGTGAATGAAATTAATTGGCTCTGTGATTGAAAAACATGTTGCATTTCAACATTTTTAAATTTACTTTTGACAAAACCCTTTGAGCATTGATTATTTTCTGCAAACTTTACTGGAATTTCACTGAGGTCACTGTCTAAAGGAGCACATTTACAGTCTCAGGATTATTTTTTTCCCAAGAACAATGTCTAGTGGGGCCTCTAGACTTCCCATGGCTGAAGCACGGGGTAAGAAGAGCACCTCCGAGAAAGCCACTAGTGAGTTTCCCACACGGTTCTTAATTGCAGGAGATAAAGTAAGAGTGCAGCAATGAAGCCTGGCATGCAGGTGTGGGCACAGGTATGTGTGGGGCAAACGCCACGGACCACCTATGGCAGCAGGCACCAGGCTCTGGAGAGCAGGGGCCTGGAGCGTGGGGCAGGTGTCATCTGGTACCTGTGACTCAGGTGTGACAACGGCAGCAGCAATCCACGTCCACGAATCATCAGGATGATGTATTTTATTTTATACCTGAAGTTAAGTTTTACAGATAAGAAAAATTTTATTCTGTAAATGAGGCTGTTTTCAGTTTGAAAGAACATAATTGGAAATAATGTAAAAAATATATTTGTATTGAGCCATGCCCACAAAACAGAGGCAGTGTTGGATTTGTTTTTGTTTCCTGCAAGCATTCCCTTTTTTCAGCTAGCCCTAACTTTTAATACTGAGAACAAAGTTCACAACTGTATGTTTAAATATTGACAGTGACTTCACTGCAACAATTAGGAAAGTGACTTGGCAGATCTGAAGGCTTAAGGCTTTCACACCATGAAATATGTGAATGGAAATTCATTAGACTTAAAATTTACTTGGAGAGGTTTAAGAAAAGGCAGTTTGTAGGGCAGAGTAAAAAAGTTCAAAAGGTTTGAAGACTTGCTGAGATTTCTGGAAGATCACGTGCTAATTTTTAATGAGACTCATTGGGATGGAACTCTTTGGAGAATAGGTTTTAGAGAGAAATTTCCAGTGCCTCTTCATTTCAGCCAGGTTCTGTATAAAAGTATTACAACACAAATGCTGCAAAGGGAAAGGGTGTATAAACCAGGCTACCAGATAGAACTAGGAGTATATTCCACCTGGTACATTACGGATGTAAGACAACACTTATATGGTTAAATTATATCCTTCTTTCCTGACTTTTTTTTATCCTAGATTCAGTGGGACAAACTTACCTCCTCATGAAAGATCTGGCAGCTCCCTCGGTGTCCTGAACCCTATCCAACTGATAATTACACTTGTTTGAAATCAGGGAGCTGAGAAGTAGCCTCCAGCCACTCAACAAAGGCTCCTCCAGTGCTCTGAGGAGGCGGTGCCGACACTTCCCTTCTCCTTGTCTTCCTCCTGCTGAAACACATTTGCAGAGTCTCCTGAAGCCTCTAAGGCTTTTCCAGAGATCTGGTGGAACCAGACCTGGTATCTCATGGAGTATCATCACATGCAAAGACAAAGAAACAGCCCCACAGGCACAGTTAACGCAGACAAACCTTAATGGCTTTTTTTTTCCCTTCCCCCTCCAGTTGCAAACGTATAATTAATCTCAGTTCAAATTTACATGTTTGATCTATTTCCTTTAGGCTTCAGATGTCTTTGAAGGAAGGGGAAGACCCTGTGATTTGATCTGAAGTGCCTGGGATAGGCTCAGTGTTTACACGGACAGACCCTCTGTGCCCAGTGCTGGTCAGGCGTGGAGAGCTCCCAGCTCGCAGCCCTGGGGCAGCAGGGCAGTGGCTGAGGTGCTTCCCAAGCTGGGCTGCAGGAGCCCCTTCACCCCAAAAAGCCATTTCCCCAGGGTTCCCGGGAGCAGTGAGGACACCCACAGCCAGGTGATGGGAACCTTCTGCGGATAAGAGCCGCAGCAGGAGCCGACCCTCCCGTGAACAGACCCTCCGAGCCCTCACTCCCGCAGCGTAACAGAAATGAAAGGTGCGGGGATGAAGGACATATCCACTTCAAACAGGGAAATTTCCATTTGAAGTGCTGTCTTGAGTCAAATCCTCCCCAGCAGCACTTTGTTCCCCTCACTAGTGTGTATCAATTTCTTCTGACAACAGTTTCGTGGCTTCGGGATAAAAAAGCCCAACTCCATTGGTATTATATTTTACAACTACAGACAGACCACGGAGATTAAAATTCTTTGGCTGAGTCACCAAAGATGGGGAGGGGGGGAGACGGGTCCACCAGGCACTGTGAAAGGTGGGTTGAACACAAACCGAAGTGAATCCAGCCTTTCATCGCCGGCAGTGCCATGGAGGCTGGGGAGGATGGTGGATGCAGGTGGCAAAGGCAGAGCTGAGAGGGGCCCTGCGTGCTGGGGAGATGGACTCTGGCACTGACTCAGGGCTGGGGGCTCGGGGCTCTTCACTTCTTATGGCACAGCATTAATGGCTTGTTTCCATGGCAAACATGAGTAGCTGAAGAAAGAAATAATTTCCAGTTGATCCATGTGGATTTTGTGAGGAACCAAAGGCCTCCCTTAAATGTTTTCTTCCCTGACATGCAGTATTTTGGTTGAATCTTCAGATTTTTGAAGTTCTTCAAGTAAGACTGTGAAGTGTGAGGTAAAGTGAAATGAAACCCCATATGCTGACATGCATTGCTGAATGTTTCCTGACTGAAAGCATCAGTCTAACATTGTTCCTTTCTTTTGTCCACCCTGAGAGCAACCCGATGCCCTCTCAGCTTCTGTCCCTTAGCACACAAAGATGGCTAAAGCAAGGTGGCATGTTCAGCACTTCACACGAGCACAGAGCAATTTAGGCACTCACTAACACTGAACTCAACGTGAAGGTCTGGCTCAGAGGCTCTGTGTTCTAGCCAGAAGACTATGAAGAAGTTATTCTAAATTTTGCAGTGACTGCTTGAAACTCTGAACAGCTTACACTCTCTCCTACTTGCAGTTTAGATTGTGACAGGAACAAACCCATCCCTCCAGCAGCACTGAAGCCTCAGGAGAAGACAGCACACACCGAGCATGGGACAGCTGAGGCCATTCTCCACAGAGAGGTACCACTGTGATCAGGAGCATTCGTAGGTGCAGAAGGATCTGGTCCCTGAATCACAGACTCATATTTAAACAGGGAAGACCAATAAAAAGTGAGATTAAAGGAACTGATTTTTATTCCCATTTGCACACAGGACACCAAGACATAGGAAGATGAAGTGACTTGGTACAGGCTGAAAAAGTCCATGAGGGACTTGAATGTCTGAGCCTTAAGCTGAACTTTTCTTTCCAGGATGAGTCTGATTGAGGATTCACTTTCTGCCAGAGAAGCAGGAGGAAAGGAGACAGCAATGGTGCTCTTCACTGCTATTGATAATCATCAAATTGTTGGAATTCCTGCCTGAGAGACAAGGAAAGGAATATTGGCACAAGCAAGGCTTTGTGTTTCTCTATCAAGATAAAACTTCTGCCTCATCCACTGACCATTAATGGAAGAGCTCGTGGGGTCTGGCAGGAAGAGCAGCCTGCAGCCTGCATGTCTCCTAACTATCCTAACAGGATTTGTGAAAACCTTGCCCAGATCACGCCACAGCCCTGGGACTGAGCTGGGGGACAGGAGCAGTGCTTAGCTCCTGGCACACCACACCTGTGAGCAGGGTTCTCCCTCCCTGCTCGCCCCTCTGAGGCCTGACGGCTGCCCCACGGGCACTGCAGTCCCCCCAAGATCCCTTCCCTGGGGAAGGATTCTGTGCCATGGAGGTGCCCACTGGGGCTGCAGGGGTAGGAGAGCACCCAGCACTGCCTGCACCCACAGGCACCCTCCTGCCAGCACAGCCCCACGTCTTGGGCTGGGCAAAGAGGGCTCCCTGGATGGAGAGTCTTCTCCTCCCCTGCAGGGCTCAGTTCTTCCGCCAGGAAAGGGATCCGGCCCTGCAGACACGCACAACTTGTGTCGAGAAGAAGATGGACAAAGTGGTTTCTGGACTAGACTCAAAATACACAGTTATTCAAAATACTCAGAATGGAGGAGAAAGTGCTTGTCATGGTCCTTTGTGTATCTGCCTGACAAAAATACTCATGTGAAAGGTGGAGAAAATCCCTTTAGCAACAGCTACAGTATAAATACCTTTGAGGGAAAGAATAATTTACAATTATACCTTTTTAGTCCTCATCCAAGAAGTGGTTAAACATTTGGCAGGGAAACAGTGGAGGAACTCATCAGCCTACCTCTGGTTTTAAAGGTTGATAACTTGTCTGTGAATGACACAAATTTAAAGCCCCACAATAACAAGCGTTAGTCAAAAATAAAACAACCAGGTTTTTGGTTTGTTTTTTTAAGATTAAAAGCACAAACAGGTTACAATTCTTAAGAGCTAAGAGCTGGGTAACCAGGTGATTTGTTGGAATAGGCTCCAATACAAGGCTGACTCAGACATCTCAGCATGTGAGGGCAGCCCAGCCCCTGCATGTCTTTTGCTAAGCTAGTAAATGTTAAATTAAGTGCTGGCAGATGATTCCATTTCCCTTTCCTGGTCATAATCTCTGCAATTAAGACTAGTGATTATTTTGGTTTCTGAATTTATATCTACAACAAAGCAGTCTCCTGGGGTTTGGGAACAAGGGTGCAGCAAGATGGGGATGTGCTCAGCACGGTGCGAGCCAGCAGCAGCAGCTCTGGCTGGGGATGGTTGGTTGTCTGAGACCAAGCTGCACATCTGCCACGGGAGACCAGAGGCATTTCTGTACCCTCTGCTCTCCCACCTCACACGTGGCTCAGCATGACCCCACCCTCCTGCTACGTATTGCAAACAAAAACCCCACCAGAAACCACATCATTATTGGTGTTCGTGAGTGCCAGGAAGTTATCCTCTCCTTCCTCCCATGGTGCAGGGGACAAAGCACCTGTACCCAGTATCTCCCTGGCTGGGGACTGCAGAGCTCCTGCTTTTCCACTGTGCACCTCCCACTGCCACCTTTCCAGACAGAAAGCCAGAAGTGCTGGTGATCAAAACCATTCAGGCTAGGACAGGGCTCAAGAGAGCAAAGCAAATGCCAGGTACAGGAAGGGCCTGCTGCTTCATTGAAGCTTTCCTGCAAGCAGGGAGCGTGCTGGCACATGCTGCAGGAGGGATATTGCTCTGTCTGATCGCTTTGAAGACTGGGGCGGTGGAGGGAGAAAAGAAGAGGCCAGTTAAGTGTGTTTATGTTTGAGAGGAACAAAGGAGAGCGGAGGAGAGAGTGGGGGTGCCTGCGCCAGAGATGTGTCAGAGATCACTTGTTCCTCCTGGGCCAGAACACCAGCCTGGGACCACCAGCGTAGGAGGAAGCGGTGTGTGCAGAGCTGCGTTTAAAGCAGGGAGAAGAAAGTCACAGCAGAGGGAAGAGAAATCCCAAGAGACTTAGGATGGTGACAAACGTGACACCAGGTGATAAACGTCAGACACCAGGCTCCCAACCAGTGAGGTGTGCAGTATGGTACAAATACACCGCAGCAGCTTACCTGGCTGGGGTCTGGTTTCCCTTGGGAGAGGCTGAATTAGGGCAGTTAGGCACCGGGAGAACACAAAGTGTAACCAAGTCAAGAGAGGCCATCAGCTGCACCCAGCTCTGCCCTCTGCTACAACAAATGAAACACAGGTGTCCCCATTTGCAACACTGCTGGGAGGAGCTGCCTTCCTGGGGGTCTCACACAGCCCAGGGCTGAGTGCTGCCCCTTCCACCTCACACTGCACCCCACAAACAGCACCCCCAGCTTGGGGTGCAATCCGAGGGCTTTCTGAAAGTCAACCAAAGGCAACTAAACCCTGACGTGCAGCCTCAATGCAGACACCCTTTGCAAGCCAACAAACCTGCAGCAGGCCACAGATGACTGAATCACCTGAACTTAGGCAGGGAATAGGTAAGGGCCTGTGGCTGGACAGAAGTGTGCAGCAGTTCCAAGGGTAGATGAGGACCAGATCTCCTAATTGTGGTATCCCAAGGAAAAAAGGCCCTAACACTCCTTCACCAAGGCTTTTTCAGTCTTTTGGCAGGGAAAGTGCATCATCAACAGGTATTTCAGAGTTCTCAGTAATCTTCCATGGAAGCAGAGATGGTTCAATAATCACACTGGTTCTTCGGCATTGCAAAATCCACCTTATTTCAGCACACAGATTTTAATACTGCGTGTCTTACCTACCTAACACTTCTTGTAATTTATTTTTTAAAATGCAGAATAAAAAAAGTTGATGGACAACCTTTTTTGCAGAAAAAAAAAGACTGACTTGAATTGGAAAAAAATCCAGGTTCAAACAAAGAACTGAGAGACATCTTACATTTTTCCCAACTTTTTTTAGGTGGTTAGGAAACCAGCACTCGACTCCATACAGCACAACATATAACCAAAACCAGCACTAGCTTTGTAACAGGAAACCAAAATTGACAGCAGTTCTTGCAGTCTTGAATGCTAATGCATAAACACAGATGATCAGAGGACTTAAGGCATATGTCCCATCCACATGACAGCACCTCCATGGTACTCATGGTTTATGCTTATAAAAAACTTAGATTTGTCCCTTAATGGCAAGGGTAGGTAAACGTTGAAAGGCGAACTGCGTTTGTGAAATGCTTCTTATTTTTAGATGTGAATTTTTTAAAGGTACCCTTACATTCCACATCAAAGAGGCTGAAATATTTACAGACAGAAACTTCTGCATGGAACATACACTTCAGCAGAAGATTTGAGACCAATTTGTCTTTCAGTCACTTGAGGCTTATTCACATTTCTAGGTGAAATGACTTTTGTTTTAAATTCAGCAAGTGTGTCTCAAGACCTCTGAAATGGCAATCTGGAGCTGTTTCACTGAAGAAAGGAGAGGAAAACAAGGAGCCGCAAGGTCAGATCCGCAAGATCTCACAGCAGTGCCTGGAAGTACACGTGCTGCTCCTGAACCTGCACAAACACAGCATTTGAACCTAAGAAACCCGTAAGAACAAAGTGATTACGGCAGTGAAATACCATTGTGCCTTCTAAGATCCTGAACTCAAAGGGATGTTTCATCAAAAGGCACTGCAGGCCATCAATCACTCTCTGCTGCCCTTACACGAGTCCTTGGCAGGGCTCCACGCTCGCTTTGGGCTGTTGTTTCCCTCCAGCCGCCCTCTTGTGCCGGCACCCAGCCTTGCAGGCAGGCGCCATCCCCTGTCCAGCGAGGTGGGCTCGGCACGGCCGGGAAGGACAAGTCACAGCCTCCACACTCCCGTCATAACCGAGCTGGGAAAACAGCACTGCGCTGCCCCTCCTTGTGCCCTGCACAAATTCTGCCATCTGCACATTCCTTTGCAAGATCCATCATCTGAAGTCACAAAACACAATGCTTTTCAAGCTCATATATGGCTAAAATGTCTGTTTTCTGCTTTTAAGTACACAGAATAAATGTGACACAGTTACACTGCCGTGTCCATCTTCCCATTTTATTGTAATCCCCCAAAATGATCCAGTGGGGGTGGTCAGCTTCCCCTCCAGCCTTGGTTAATGAATGTAAAGAAACACTCTAAGTCCCATCGCATTGGGCCAGACCCTCAAATTCGGCTCCCTTAAATCAGAGCTGTGGGACACTGAGCAGCATTACCCAACCCAACTTTTACATGCTTAGAGCTTTTTAAAAGGTTGGATTAGCACATCTCTAAGTTAAGTTACAACTTTTACTAGGCAAACAAAACCTCTCGAGGCAACGTACTCAGTTCTATTCAGCTTTTCCAAAAGACTGTGGAATGCCCACTTGTCCTGAGCCAAGTTCACCAGGTGTTGTGTTGAATGGGAGAGGCTGGGGTAAGACTGTGTCTCAAGCTCAGCTACTCCCTCTCAACCTGAGCAGCAGACTGCTCCCAACTCCAGATTTCTTACCCAATTGCCACAAAACACGCAACAGTACAGACTATGCATAAAGGTACCTGCAAACAGGGCAGCCTCTCCCTGCCCACAAGTGCAATACCCTATCTGTCAGAGTACTTCCATATGCAGAAAGAGCTCCAGGCACTCAGGTGTGGAGACAGCAGGTCTGGATCCTACACCATCTTCACTGATGGAGGTGGTCTTGCAGCACAGCACTCAGTGACAACTCAGGCAAGTCTGAAGTCCTGCCTGAGCAGGGAAATGGAGGAAGGACTGCATATAAAAACCAAGACTTACTTATTTCTTTGCCCTGTCCCCACAAGAGAAGAACGCCATATAACAAAGAGGAGGGGCACTAATAATGGCTAGGAGTGGTTAATAATAGGTGTATCCTCAGCTGTTGTGTTTCCAGAACAGGAATGTGATATTTGAGCATCCTACAGAGTCCAAGAGGTGTGGGAAGATGGTAATTCTAGTCAGTTTTGTGTAAGGCCTGGAGACGTCGGTGCCTTGTCGGCTCCTAGCCTTTTATAACAGCAATAGGTCTCAGTTTAATGGCTTTCTTGCTGATGCCAGCTTCGTGGCAGGTGTTAACCACATCAGTCACATTCTTGTAAGACTCTGGTGCCTGGAGGGGGAAAGAAAAAAAAAGGACAAAATTATAAACAACCCATAGTCACAGGAAGTCAGGTGTAGGCTTTTGAAATCCACTCTTCACAAAAATAACCATATAAATAGCGGGTGTAGAAGTAGGTGAGCATATTGAGAATCTGGCCACCTTACATATCTAAGAAATCTGTAAGACACTTCGCTTTCCAAATAAGCTCTCATCATATTTGAGATAAAATATTAGCTATTTTAATCCAGTTTTTCAGATAATCAGTGCCCCAGTGCATGAGAATGTTAAGCCTCATTATCTAGTAGGAAGTGACTCCAACTTCTTTACAGGTAGCCTTTAAGTTTTACCTTCACTGCCCCTTAGTGACAGCAGTCAAAGTTTAACTCTAGAGCTTCCCCCTCTGGCCCCTATTCTGACAAGGAAGCTGCTTTTAAATAGAGACTTCAGTGTGATCAACATGTTCAGGTAACACCAACACTGATAAAAGCATAGTGCCAAATGATTAACACACTTTTATGAGGGAGGTTGTGAACAGAAAAGGCATGCTCATGTTAATGCACAGGAACTGGAAGTCATAATATTCAAAGTTTTCTGACCATTCAGAGTTCTCTTCTTGAGCAAATACAGGAGTTCATCTTAAAAGAAGATCTTTCAAGCTGCTACTAATCTACATGAAAGCTGCAGTGTAAGGTAAATTTAAAGCAGAGAGAACATAATTCAAGAAAAATCCATAAAACATAACTACTTTTGTAGATGCTCACACGAAGATAGCGATTATCCCTATCACCAGGCAGAAGAGGAAAAAACATACCCCCAAAACCTGTCAATCAGGCATCTCCCCCTTCAGCATGCTTTTAGGAGAGAGAACACCTCACACCATTTTCCAAAGAATTTGACAGCTCTATCAGAAATCACACAAGCTGCATATTTAGAGTACTGGCAATCGCTTAGCACTGCAAAAAATCAGGTCAGGGAGGGTTATTCAGCCAAGGAGCAAGACTCCCTTTTCCTTCTAAGATAATGAAGTACTAAACTCACTTCTTCCATGACCAGTTTGGGAGAAGCAACACGGATGGCAATGCCCATGTCAGCCAGCTTGTCCAGTACGTCCTGGAAGTCCAAGTTACGTCGAGATTTGGCTCGAGACAGTGCACGACCCTAGGCCAACAGTTTTGTTAGTTCTAATTTTTGCAGCGGTTTGGAAATACAAAACTCTTTCTTATCAAAAAACCTCATTATTACATTATAAGCAAACACAGAATGACTGAGAGCACAGACCACAGTAAATCTCAATACAGGAAATTAATTTAGCCTTCAGGTCACAGGTTCCTGCAAAATCACACCTCTAGTACGATGGCTAGGAAAGTTCCATTTGTAAAACACACTTGTCTGCAAGTGTCTTTTTACCCAAACCAAACAGTGTTCAGGACTTGGAATTTACTGGAAGATACTTCTCTTCCTCAATCATTGTCTCACACTATGAATAACAGGAGAGGAAATACCTTCTTCTAACTACTGAGGAGTTTTATATAGACAGCCTCAGCACAGTTAACCCTTCCCATCAGCTCAGAGATACCAGATCTGGTAAAAGGAGCTCATTCTCCACATCTTCATCCTAACATCTGCCTTATAAAAAGTAGTATCCCCCTAGATTTTCTGCAGAAGTAGTCAAAACTACTCAGTAAGGGACAAAGACTTCTCCCTTGCAGTCCTCCTGGGCCAGGACTACTGGCAAGGCTACTCTCTGCCTGTATGACCACCAGATGAATCACACATTGGATGACCCTTGACAACTTTGTCCTCTGGATGACAGTCCCATTCCAACCCCTCCCTGAACTAACGTCTTGACTTACAGCTCCATGGCAAGTAGTTCCAAAGGTCTCAGTCATGCCTTGCTCCGTGCCAGTGAGGACATAGCTACAGGTGCCCATCGTGCCGCCGATCAAAACGGGCTGTCCAGTCAGCTGTGGATGCAAAGCACTCATTCGTAAGAAAAAGCTGAAAAAACTCATTCTTAATGAAAATCTGAGAGGAACCATATCTCCAGAAAAGGAGGTCAGATTAACATTCCTTGAGACCATCCCTGGTTGTCTCAGGTGCTTGGAATCAAGGATTCTAGACAACTAACTGCACTGAAAGATGCAGACCAGTAGATCAAAAGCCTTGTGTCCAACAGACAGGCAAGGCAAACCACTGAAGCCTGCCCTAGCAATAAAGGACTTCTTTCCTTTCACGACCTTCCAACCATTTTGGATCTGGAGCAGAATCAGCAGCTCAAAAAAGAGTGTCCCAAAGATCTAACACACAAGCAGAATACTGCTATCCCACCAGGGTTCCAGTGCTGTTACCTTAAAAAACGAACTCACAGCATTTAGCTATCTGTTAGGGACTCTAAAATTGTCTGATTAATCCAGAATTCTCTATTTCCTTCTCCCAGAGCCAAACTTACTTGATAATCAACAGCAATCAGAGGATGGTGAGGAGGGAAGGCCCTGGTTGATCCCTTTCTGTGCACCAGCAGAGTCCGCTCCTTTCCATCCACGACATGCTGCTCCACTTTGGCAATGTTGTGAGACACGTCATAGATAACGTGCATGTCAAGGTCATCTGGGGTTGTGTTGAAGACTTTGGCGAAGGCCTAAAAAAAGAGCAAGTCAGGATGTGAGATACAAGATCATCGTAATTCAGCCACAGCGGAACTGAATACAACAGTGCTGAGAATGACAGAATTGGACTGCCTAGATTGTTTCTCTGCCCACTGGCAGCTTCCTGCTGTAATTCAGTCAGATATCAACTAGACGAATTCTTGCAACTCTGGAAAGTTGGATTTAACAACAAAAACCACCAATTTTAGCAACGAAACGCCCAATTTCCTTGTATCCTCTTTTTCCAGCTCAAGGCGTTTTCAAAAATACTGCTGAAGTGGCTTCTGCCAAGTACAATCCAGTGATGTTGAGAGGTTTTAGACAGACTGTCATGACTGCAGCTTTGTGCAAGTCTCTCCAGAAAAAAACAATTTAAGAAACATAAAAATGAAATTAAGTTAATAGTGCAACTACTCTTTGTTCTCTATCTCAGGGATAAAGCAGATGTGCAGCAAAAATACTTGCATCAGAGAGAACTCTGCTCCTACCTGTCGTGTCAGGAAGGTCATGGAAGAGCGGTTAACCCAGGCATAGTTGCCAGCAGCTGCCATTCCCTTCAAATAATCCTGTCCCTCTGCAGAGGCAATCCTGGCACACGCCAGCTGGCGATCATTCACTATGATTTTGTCCCGTTTCATAGCTTTTTCCATAGCCACCAGTGCATCTGGGAAATAAACACAGTAAGTCTAAGTGACTTCTTAACTTTGTTTCAATCTTTGACATTAACATGGGTGTCTGTAATTTATATTCTAAAACTGAACTCATCTGCCCAATGGTCAAATCCAAGGCTACTTCTCAAATGCAAAAGCAAATCTGTGGCAGAATGTTATCAATTGTTTGCAAACAGATAACACCTGACCAGGCAGTTCAGGATGCTCTCAGCAACTGCACTGTAAGAAATGCTCTTTGGTGCTGGAGTTTGCTGTCAATAACAAGACCATGCTGAAGAGTTTGCCTCGCTCCAGGTACAGTCAGATCATACCTGTGGCAACCTGGTGGCCCAGCCCTCTGCTTCCACTGTGGATCATCACGCACACCTGCCCTTTGTGGTCAATGCCCATTTTCTTGGCAGCATATTCGTTGTAAATCTCATCCACCACCTGGATCTCGGCGTAATGATTTCCGGCTCCCAGGGTCCCCAGCTGCCAATCACAACACACTGATCAGACAGAGCAGGGAAAGCAGCCTCGGGGAGCACAGGGGAGAGCTACGGCAACAGGCGATAGGGCACATTGCTACAGCAAAGTTTTGGGTTCAGGAAAGTTTTTTGGGGGGAAAAAATATCCCCATGTAAACTGCAAGGAAAGCAGAACACAGCAGCATCACCGCTTTCCTTTTTGTTCAAATTTGTAACTTCCTGTGCTGTTGGAACAAGACCGTGATTAAACAAAAAGACCAGGATCTACATACAGACTGTGCTGCCACTTTTTGCCAACTTACTTTGACCTGGTTGAAGGATGGGAAGAGTATAGAGTATTGAGACTTCATCCTCAGTTTGTACAGACAGTCTTATACTTGGTTATAACTCCACAAAGAAGTTACAACATCTTGTTAATTAGGTATTCAGAACTTTTCAGTAGATTAAAACAAGATATTCCATTTCCAAGCCCAAATTTTTTCAACTCCGTAACAGATGATCACTTATTTGCAAGGCAAATGTGAAAACTGGGGACATAACATTATTTCGAGGTTAAAATGCTGTAATTTTGCAGCGCCCCAATTAATAAAGAATAATATCAATTAATATAAAAAATATACAGGAAAGCTTTACAAATGTGCCATTAAGACAGCCATCTCAAATTGCTCCAAACAGAGCAGTTAGACAATATATATAGAAATGAAATCCAGCTCTTAAACTGTGATTCAGTTATGAGCTAGCTCCATTTATTATTGTATCTTTTCTTGCACTGCTATTAACTTGCTGAGCAAACAAGGACAAAAGTTGTACATTAACTTGCCTATCTCTTCAAAACAAAATACACCTGGACATGGAAATGCCACCCAATATAAACTGCGGTACCATGTGTTAACAGATGAAAACCTGATGGCCCCAGGGACCTTGGGTATGGACAATATTATTCTCCTCTGTTGCAGTTCTGTCAAGAATTATTCAGAATTGACCTCACCATCTCACCTTTCCCCCTGCCTGGAAATGCTAAACTGAGTTTCAAGAAAAGACACAGAGTCAGAGAACTACTCTCTAACCCTTACATTTGAACCCTGGGAGCATGCACAGCCCTCCTGAAACATAACATTACCTGAGGCAGGCCCCTTTTCTTTGCCCTTGAAGAGACTTTGTTGGGGTCAGCCTGCAGCATTCTTCCATATTCCTCACAGTGCTCCTTGTCCTCTGCCCAGGCATAGCCCTCCCGGAGAGACCAGTCCACACCCATCTCCAGTGCCTCTTCCAAATCCCTGCAATTATCAAAAAGCTACATTAGATGATTATCTTTGGATATGCTCAAAACTCCACTGGATATGGCCTTGAGCAACTTGATGCAATTTTTTTTTTAGACCTACCATTAGAAGATCCTTCCTGCAAGGAGTTGGATGGGATGATCTCGAAAGATCCCATCTAACCTAAATTATTCTATGATGCTATGGTCAGCCCCCAGCTCTCCTAACAAGTCCAGCTTCTTAATACTTCATGAAAATCAAGCTCTACAAATACATTAACTTTTGATAGCTCATCTCTTTGCTGGGTGGGGAATACCTTATTTTCTATCCTATCTCTCATCCCTTTGAAAAAATACCTTTATGTTCATGGAAGTTTTCTGTCAAAAGAAATGAGAACCCAGCAAGAACCTTTAGGGGTTTAAATGGGGGAAGAAAGAGCTGACTGTGCATTGATGATTATTTCAGTCCTGGTAAAGCATATATGCAGAAAGAACAGAAATCATTTTAAAATTACGTTTGCTTTCTTGAAAGTCTCCCACTGATGAATCTTGCATTAAAACAAACAACAGAAATGTTCCCTCTAGCGATGCGTGCACAGAATCATTCTCTTACTTGGCATTCATGGGGATGACTCCTTTGGAGCCGACACCAACAGGAATGTGGTCAAACATAGCCTGGGCAAGCTGCTCTTTCACAGGCTGCACATCACTTTCATCCAAATTTGTTCGCAGCAAGCGGACACCACAGTTGATGTCAAATCCGACACCACCTACAAGTGGAGAAGAAGCCATGTGAGGGAGTATGCACTGAATGCTGTAAACCTCATTCCTTTTTTCGTGACACAGTACTGGGGGAAAAAAAGCAGAACTGCATTAAGCTTCATTTTAACAGATTTATATGAAGCCTCACACTTCAAGACATAGCTGTATGATTGCCTACAGAGCTCTCTGTTTACAAAATTACTCCAGTGACTTGACAAAGAGAAGTGGACACAATTATAAAACACACTGCCCATAGAAAGTAGAGAGAATGTTCCTATTCTTCTGCCTACGGTCAGAAGAACAGTGACAGATCTTAGAATGACTCCCTGATGTCAGATGTTCCTGAAAGCAAGCCCTGAAAGTAAGGTCTTTTTGAATCTTCACTGGGATAAATAATAAATACTTAAAAGGAATATTAAACTTCAGTTCTTGCTGTTTCACTTAACTCTTACTATTTATAATAATAAATATTACAAGGAAAGGCCTAATGTGAAAGATAATCATGCCACCTTTAGTATGAAGGCTCTGGTATTACTAATGTTAGAGGGGAGATACCAAACTAAGACACCTTGGGTCTGAGTCAGTCAGGAACACTTGAACTGATCAAAGCAAAAGAGAAACATGAGTATCATGTTTCATGACAATCACACAAACTTCAGACTGTCAGTAACCAAAGATCTGGGTGTTTACTAAAAAGACAGACATATTGTAAGGTTACATGTTAAGTAAAAGCGTAGAAATATCCTCAAAAGATGTTTACAAACAATGCTCAAATAAACTAGTCAGTTCCTGATCAGTCTGGTGAAAAAGGCCAAAGACCTCAAAACTGAGGGATATCACGAGTCCAAGTCACAAACACAAGGGCAATTCTCCCTGTCCTGTTTAGCTGTTCTCAGTGTAACTACCTGCTCCATGAAGAATAAAGATTCTAAGTGCAAGAATTAAGCACCGCTTAACTCCCTATAATTCCAGTATTTTTTGCTTTATGAATGTGAAGTACTGTGAAGTCCAGCCATTTTGTAAAGTATTTTTATGCCATCCCAGATATTTCTCAGAGCAAGTTAAGTCAGTCACCCTTACCTGGTGAAACCACTGCTTCAGGATCACTCATATCAAAGGCAGCCATGTTGCCAATAGCAAATCCATAGCCAGAATGGACATCTGGAAGGCCTATTGATCTCTGAAAGGCAGTTTTAAAGCTTTATGAAACACAATGCTGCAGAGATGCCTTGGTTATACTTTGCCTTGTGGCAGTGGTTGTCACATTTGCAAACAAATACACCAAAAAGAGAATGGATTCATGGTAGGTGGTAGGTGGAGTGAACACATCAATTCAGATGGGTATCTAATCTCCTGCACTTACAGGACAGTCAAAGAAAGCAGAGAGCAGATCTCACTCTGAAGCAAACACCCCGTGACACCCAGAAAGTTGTCAGAAATCTGAACTTTTCAGTATCTATTAAAGTGCTACCACACACTGACATGAACAGTACTTTTGAATGGGATTATTTACTTCTTCTGCCTCTCCTTGCCATCACCAAGAAATGCTTGGTTTGGAAATAAAAAGTGAAGATTTGAATCTGTAGATGATTGTAGCATCTCTTCTACAAACTACCAGCCAAAATTCCCATTTTAGAAGGTTTTTACTATTCTAGCTTACTCCATTTTGGGCTGACCCCTAAGACATTCAACAGCATGATGGTCTGCCTTTTACTGCAACCATAAATTCAAAACTTCTGCCAAAAGAGACAATTTAAAAAATTCTGTTATTTGTTACTTTTAATATATGAAATATTGAAGTGAAAAGGATAATTTCCACATCGTACTTTGCACTTGGAAAGAGTCATAGGTAAGCATTTTCCTCCTGCACCATTATATCTGATGCTTTGTTTCCAAAAAGGCACAGGATGAGAGAAAGCAGTGTCGAGTGCATGGGAAGGCTCACTACTCACATGAGGCCAGCAACAATAATACAGATAACAGCAGCACCTCCTGCTCTCTCCACACTCTGAGTTGTATTCCAGAGCACAGGCAATTCAAAACCAACAAGCAGTTAGTATGAACAGTGGGCAAAGGTGGCTCAAGAAACTGAAGGAGCATGAAAAGCTATATGTCAAAAGAAGCAATGAAGTAAGTGGATACTTCCCTTTCTGACAACTTAGTTTTGCAGCCTGCCCTTGCAAGCACTCCTTACTCAGACACAGGTTCCTAACACACAAACTATCTTGAGAAGAACTTCAGTCCACACCTCTTTCCATAAGAGAGTTCCCATTTGGAATGCAATAATCTCAGGCAAACGGGAACAGAAAAAGAGCAGACTTTCCGAGCAGATACTCACATGAACAATGCCAGGTAATGCAGCCACATTCCCAATCTGCTTCATAGCAGGCAAGAAGCCACCCGCACCTGAAAAAGATTTTTTAAAAAAAGAAGTAATCTGATAATTTACCACGATAATGACAAGCTTTCTAAAGAGGCTGTTTAAAACACTGGCAAAAGAGAAGTCAGCCAGCGACAAGCCTTCTCATATCTGCTATAAAGCACACGGGATTGTGCACAATCTGCAGTTTCATGAAATGCGGTGTTTACTTCACTTAGCTCTGACTTCTGCTGTGTTTGTACCAACTGAGTGGGGTCTGTGCTAGCAGGAGCACCGTGCTCCCCCCAGCCCAGCCGGCAGCTGGGATCCAGCCGCGCACTCCAGCCCCGCAGAGCACCGAGCCGGCACTCAGGGAACGCTCCGGAGCACAGAGCGCAGCCGGCAGTGCTGGGCACGGCCCATGCTGCAGCCGCCGGTGCCGCTCCCCGGGCTGCAGCGGCACACACCCGGCGGGACGACTCGCTCCCGCCTGCCGCCGCTCCAGCCCCACCCGCGGGGACGCGCCGGGCCCGCCCCGCTGCCTGCTGCAGCCCGGGGCTCGGGGAGGGACGTGCGGGGACAGCCCCGGGGCAGAGCACACGGCCTCTTCCCCCCGGCAGCCGGTGACAGGGCAAGAGAACAGCCCTGAGTTGTGCCAGGAGAGGTTTAGGCTGGACATCAGGAGGAATTTCTTCACGCAAAGGGTGGTTACACACTGGAACGGGCTGCCCAGGGAGGTGGTGGAGTCACCGTCCCTGGAGGTGTTCGAGGAAAGGCTGGACGCGGCACTCAGTGCCATGGACTAGCTACCATGGGGGAGTTCGGTCACAGGCTGGACTCGACGATCCCAGAGGTCTTTTCCAAACCCACTGATTCCGTGTCAACCCCCGGGTCAGAGAGTCCAGACCCANTTCACGTAGAAAACGCCTTCCACCTGCGGGGAGGCCCGTCAGCCGCCCGGGCCGCCCCAACCCGACCCCGCGTCCCTTTCTCCGACCCCCGCCCCGGGCACCCAGGCCCCTCCCACGCACACGCATGTTCGGCACGAAGCCCTTCTTGATCCGCCAGCAGTTCTTGTCGATCTTGTCCAGGTACTGCAGCTCATCGTTGTAGCTGCGGCTCATGGCGGCGGCGCGCCCNCTTCTCCAGCGGGTCGTTCACGTAGAAAACGCCTTCCACCTGCGGGGAGAGCCGTCAGCCGCCCGGGCCGCCCCAACCCGACCCCGCGTCCCTTTCTCCGACCCCCGCCCCGGGCACCCAGGCCCCTCCCACGCACACGCATGTTCGGCACGAAGCCCTTCTTGATCCGCCAGCAGTTCTTGTCGATCTTGTCCAGGTGCTGCAGCTCATCGTTGTAGCTGCGGCTCATGGCGGCGGCGCTCCCGCTCGGCGGATCCCGATGGCAGCGCCGGCCGGCGGCAGGAACTGACGCGGGCCCGCGGCGGCAGCGGACAGGAGCCGCCGAGGCTCAAACCTCCGCCCTCAGCCCTGCCTCCTGCGCCCGCATCCGTCCGTCCGTCCGTCCGTCCGTCCGTCCCTCACGCGTGCCGAGGGCTGGCCCGCCCCCAGCGAAGCCCATGCCAGGCCCGTCTCCCAGGATGCTGGAGCAGCCCGCGCCGGGCAGCCGGTACCCGCGGGCCGGGCTGTGAGAGAGAGCGCCGGGGGTCGCGTTTGTACCTGGCTGCCGCCTCCCTCACACCACGCACGGCTTTTTGGCCG
>VZTG01007653.1:857003-901559 GCA_013397845.1 Melanocharis versteri
GGGACACCCCCCCCCCCCCCCCCTTTTTTTTTTTCCAAGTGTCTGTGCGTGCTGACCCCTTGGGCAGCGTAGCTTTGGCCCCTGGGGTATTTAGGTACCGCCCTGCAGCAAGTGAGATGAGCTTGCACTAACCAGGGCACACGACAGGCGCAAGGATTTAAAGAGTCACAGGGAGAGATGGACAGTGCAACTTTGTCTCTCTTCCTGCTTCTGCATCTTAAGATTTATGTTAAGACACTGCGAAGATTTTCGTTCCCATTGTAACTGGGACAATTCCCAGTCTGACAGTTCCATGGTTCTGGAGAGGGCTTACTCCATACTTCGTACATCGCATACAGAAGGGAAGTGTTTAAGATCATTACAGTAGAACCATATTAGCAGCTGTATCTGCCCTAGCAGCATTTTGTCAATGTACTTTTCCTAATTTTAAGAGATTGCAGCCTCTTTCTGGAAGTGTATAGACAAAATTGTATTTAGAAAGTCATTAATCTTAAAAACATCTTGCATCAGTTAAACTATAGAATAAATAAATGTCAAGCATGTGTTACATGTTCTCCCTTGGGTCTGCTTTTAACCACCCTTAAACCAGCTAACCATTCCATCAGCTTTTTTTGAGTCCCAGCATCCCCTCTTGCCCCCAACCAGGATGGGGGTTGTCAGAGCTCAAGTTAAATATTTCAGCAGAACTGGACAGTGTTTAGTCTTCAGAGTCACGTTATTGACTTGATTTGAAGCTCATGCTTAACAGGTGGTCTCTCTTCTCCTTTAGTGTTTGTAGTGGACATCAGTTGAAATCAACACATATCCCTGTAGGGAGAAGAACAGTCATGGACATACTATGAATTAAAATGAACATGTTATTTTGGGGTTTCTTAATTTCAAATTGATCTTGATGTTTAAGGTCCAAAAATCTACTGAGAAGAGCTGATCCTTGGAAGTAACAAGTTTTATTCAACTCTGTCCTTTGAAGTTTGCAAAAAGGCTCCATCTTTCCCGGGGTGCCATCCCTTTGCACCATGTGAGTGGCAGAAGGGAATCTAAAGATCATACAGCCTATTCAGGAAGGTTCATCTGAGCCTTGAGGCAACTAGGCAATCATCAAAGGTGGGATTATTTTTTACCTAATTTGTGCCACTTAAGAATTAGCCATTTAATCTAAACTTGTCCTTAAAGCTTCCCCCATTGTCAGCACACACAGAGCAATGAGCCTGCAGAGAGGAGTTCATCACAGTCACAGAATCACGGAATGGTTGGCGTTGGAACCACCATCCAGCCTGTTGTCTGTCTATGAAAGTGACAAGAATTGTTTTTCTTCCTATTGACCATAGCCATCAAACTGGGACTGGAAGTGGAAACTCTAGACCTAGCCTTTAAATGGGATTCTCACTCACTTTAGTAGGGCATAGCAATTCTGTGTTGTCTCTCATTCCTAATTACTGATGCGGAGACTGGTTAGAGAACATGAGGCTGGAATGGGCACCACAGAATCACTAAAATCCTTCATTTGCTATCAGTCTATAAGACTGTTTGCAGTGCGTGCCACTGAAAGCAGTCTCTGAGCAATTATATTTTGTATGGAACCAGGTACGTGGGAGGCAAAGAACAATTAAAAACAACCTTTGTGTTTCATTTCCTGAGTTGTGTTTTGTGCTTAACCACAAACAAAGATTTTGGAGTCTCTGCAAAGCTGAAAATAACTTTGAGAAGTTGGTAAACAAGTGGAGAAATGCAACAAGCTTACTCATTTTCTAGGTATTCTTTTGCCGGCAATGCCCTTGTACTCACTGGTTGCCTAGCAACATTCTGTACGCTTAAACTAAGGGCTAGATTTGGAGAATAACCAGAAGGCAAAATAATATCTTCTGAGAGTTCACTAACTACTTTTGGCTACCAGCTTCAATCATTATCACTAAATATTAACAAAATCCGGGCATCCTAGGTGCACAAAATTGAATTTGCCTCCCTCTCATATTTCAAGTATTCAACAGGACTGTGAGACAGCGATAACTCTAATTTGATGTGATTGGCCATACTTGAGCAATCTGTTAAACCCGTTTTTACACTGAATTGCAACTTGCAAGGCTGAACAAGTTGTGCATTTGATCACTCCGTAGTTATATATTCAGTTCTAACTTTTCCTCTTGAAGAAAGATACGTTCTTTCTAATAGAATTTTACCATTATTACAGATCTCATTTTAAATCCATTTTTACTACTTAAGTAGCTCCAGTACAGCAAATTTCTGGCAGAATGGAAGGTGAATAAATGCCTAGGGAAAAAAAAAAGGAAAAAGAACGATAGCCTTTCATAAAGGAAAGTCTTCATAAGTATCAAAATCTCACCTGTACAATTGTAATGTGAGGTCTTGTCAAGGTAACATTGGCCAGATTGGGAAGAGGGAATCCTTTTGACAGTTTAGCTTAAAAAAAGAGACAAACAATGATTTAGGCATGCATTAGAAAGACAATAAATGTCTGCCCTTCAACAATACTGTTTATCCAGAGACTGTAGGTCATTTATAACAATTAGCCTCTTAGTCTTCACAAGCAACCCTGGGAGGTAGCTAAGATGCTCATTTACCAATGGGACAAAAGGATTACAAGTGCTTATCTCTTGGCAGAGTGTTGCAGCCAAACCAAGGCATTTCATGTTCAACATACTACATACTGAGTGATTTGTCCCTAATGATCCCTGAGGGATTGTTAATACAGCTCCACCATCATTAGAACCTGTTCCCATTTGTATCCATTAACTAAAGAAGGTGATGTTCATCCCAGTACAGAGGGCTGACACAAAGCTGTATCTCCCTCCAGGGCCTTAAATAAGATTTATGAGAGGCAAGAGCTCTGTGCTGGTCTAATAAAGAGGGATACATTTCACATATGGTGGCCTCAGGCAGGTGTGCAGATGAGAAAGACTTTTGCTTTTCTCCCTGATGCATCAGAACCACCTAGATTGAGATGAAGGCAGATGAATTTTTACTTTCCAAGTAATTTTTGCCCTTTCTGCAGAACAGTGCCAGTGAGAGAGAGCACACTTCCACCCCTACAGATCAATCTCCCCCTTCCACTGCTTACTAGCTGATGGTCATTTTCCACTCAAGTTAATGGGAGCTGAAAACTTGATCAGAAAGTCAGTAGAAGTTCCTAGAATCACACATTCTGCTGGAAGCTTTTTAGCTGATGCTTTGACATACAGCCTTACCATTAGCTGATGGAATTACTTCAGTCTGTAAAATGTAAGATAGGATGTTCTCCAGAAACGAGACCTGTGACAGAAAAGAAAACTGAGTTAGCCACCATGGTGGTAGAACTGTTGTGCCCTAATCCTGGGTGGAGTTAGTAGGCTCTTATTCAACTTCCAGCTCTCTTTTGGCCTCAAAGAGTCATAAACTCAAGTGAACTTTGGATCTTAAGGTTTTGGAATGATGCAAAGGAAGTGAAATGCAAAATGCAAATGGTTTCATTATGCTTGGCCAACATTTTAATTTAAAACAGTCTATTTGCTTTATTTATTGTGAGATAATTTATCACCAATAGCAAAGCAGGACCAGGACAGTTTTAATCCTTTCACCTCAGCTACTCGGAACTGATTGATTATACCGAGAATGAAACGACTCTCTGCGGGGGCAGGGTTTTCCCCTGCAAGGCTACAACTGCACTGTTTCAGGCATCTGAGGGAAGTATCTTAACTGCCCCTCCTTGCCGTAATTCCCAGCGCCTTGATGAGCCCCGCTGCAGCCCGTGGAATGCCTGTGCCTGTGACCATTAGACGGCGCTCTGCTCTGCTGCTACAGGTCAGGTCTGCTCCGTGTTTCACCATGAGGATTCCGGAGATCTCTGCTCACTGCAGCCGGGGCAACTACCGAATGTCTCATTTGCAGAGCACTAGCTTGCCCCAAAGAGTTTACTTTTAAGTCCAGAACAGAAAGGTGGCTGCCAAAAGACAGGAAAAGAGCCATCTGGGAATGAAGCCAAATGATTTAGAAACACAGATAAAATTTAGCTGCTCACTCTTTAGCCTTGATATCGCTGACATTCTTGGTTTGCATTTCCTATATGCTTCAACTACCCACTTACCTCAAAAAAGCCAACATTGGAGTGGGCTAGGGAGAACTGGAGCCTGAGGGAAAAAAGTGAAACAAGATGAGTCACTAAGAAAGGATAAACACAGTTATTCTAATCATGTGCAGCCATTGCTATAGAGCTCTAGGCCTTAAAAAGCATCTGTAAATAAAGTTTTGAAGCAATTTCACACACTGCATACTGCTGCATAGAGAAAGACGAGGTTTTCTTGGAGCATTGCTGAGCATCCATGCAAGAGTGTGCTAGAAAGGCTATAACCAGCAATGTGAGTGTGATTCTCCCTCTGTGCTGTTCTGGAAATCCTACTGACAATTGATTTTACCAAGGACTTGCAGGGTGTCAGGTATTTTGCAAGGATTTTGGTACATCTGCATAATGCTTTCATGTAAGTCTTACCAAGAAGAAAGGATCTGTTCATTGTGTGGTACTGCTGCTGCTGGCTTTGTTGCTACTGCCTCTGTTTCCAAAAGGAAATACTTATTCCCTATGTTACTCTTGTATCCAACTAAAGATTTTTGAGTTTCCTCAGCACCAGTACCAAGTTCTCAAGGCCAGCTTCCAGCACACTCTAGATTTTCCTCTTTGAAAATGACTGCATAAAATGCTAACAGCACTATCCTCCTTAAATTCCTAACATCCCTCTGCCCTGACAAACTCTACATGTTCCTAACCCTGCGTCTTTCTTAGGGACTTTTATGAAATTGGAGTCCCAATTCCCAGTTGTGAGGTCCTGGTATACAGAGCTTCTTCTCCATGAAATGTGACATGCTAGATGTGTAAATGACCTAGCCTCTGGTCTCCAGCTTTCTGAACCTTGGAAGTTGCAGGACTTCAGCTGGTGAATGTCTGCTATAAGAATATCTGCATAAGGGACCTGCAGGGGCCCAGGTTCTTCACTGTGCCCTGGACTGCTCTGACATTCTTCAGTGGCACAGGTTGTGTAGAAAGCCATGACATCTTGCCAGCTGGAAAGTGATGAGGGAAACTCTCAGATGGTCATCAAAACTGCCCTGCATGCTTAGTTTATCTAGCTCAGAGGGGAGAGTAGATGCAAAAACAGAGAAGTCCAGTGAGACCATTTCCCTGCAGCAGTCCACAGCTGGTGGGCAGTCTCTTGGGGACATGGCAGTTGTCAGAGAGAAGCTTCCTACATCCTCTAAACTGTACAAGTGCTGCCAGATTTAAAGAATCTAATGCAGATGAATTTACCAGCAAAACATATTCGTAGTTATCTGATCATATGTCTAAACTACTAATGTTGGGATTGCTAACATTGTTTTCCAAAGGGCTGGAAATCTTTTTCATCCCAGGTTGGATTACCTGTTCAAACATAGCGAGCCCATCAATTTCTGATCAAATATATTCAGAGAAATGCTGGTGTTGGCTGCCTGCAGAATAAAGAAACCATGGGTTACCAGACATAAAAAAAACCAGGACCCTTCCTGTGAATTAGTCACAAATACATAAATACCATC
This sequence comes from Melanocharis versteri, assembly GCA_013397845.1. Classification (NCBI taxonomy): domain Eukaryota; kingdom Metazoa; phylum Chordata; class Aves; order Passeriformes; family Melanocharitidae; genus Melanocharis; species Melanocharis versteri. Next base: position 862,563 of record VZTG01007653.1, read on the forward strand.
TTTCCAGTTTTGCATGGAAGCTGTTTTCAGTAAATGCAACTTTCTCATTGCAAGGCTGCACACAGTAAATGTCTATTTGTTTGAATGGCACTGACAAGAGCTGAAATGGGGGTAATGAGATGTCAATCAAAGTCATGAACAAGTTGCCAAGAGGCATGACTCACACTTGCAGAACTGTCATTCCAGAGGACAAAACCTTGCTTAATCAAGTCACTATATGTTTGGATTTTTGTCCATCTGTAGGAAAATGTTCTTTGCCATAGAAATGTCCTATAGGTTAGGTGAAGTCATGCCTACACCACCTGTGACTAAGGGGAATTTGCATATTTAAGTACTAGGAATTTGGTATTTTCTTTGTTTCTTGTACAGAGTTTTAACAGAAGGAAGGAACAAACATATTTAACCCTGAGTTAAATGTCACCTTGCTTGTTGTACTTACTATGTTCATTGTGAACAGAGACTGGGTGGTTGAGTCTGGCAGAACAGCCAACACTTCCATGGAGCCCTGAATCTGCACCGTGAAGGAATCCTGCTCTAAGCTGATGATAGGGATTTCAGTAGCCATTAGCTTCAACATCACTGGGTAGGGTGTAACTGAATATTTAGCTACCTGTAAGATTCAAAGACAAAAAAAGGAAAAAGGAAAAATACTTTTCTCGTAGAATGGATCAGAATACTGCATTTTCTCACTTTTGAAGCAATAATTTTGAAGTAGTTCCTTACGACGAGGTTAAGGATAGCCGCTAACATAAGATTCTTTCAGTAAGCAGGAAATAAAGATTTTCTGTGGTGCTAAATTAACCGTATTGGCCACTCAGGAATGCAGTGGAAAGCTCCTTCCACTTGAGGAATACAAATTTTTCCATATCATTTCAAGAGAAATTAAATACTTGGTTGTGAACAGAGGAGATAAATGGACCACGAATGCAGTATTTAGTCATACAATAAAAGAGCTCAGGAGTCATTCACTTTGAAATTCACCCATCTCAGGAGATGGGTTCCTCCTCTGGACTGTCCTCAGAGGAGCCTCACTCTGTTCATTGCCTGAAGAGTGAATAGGCTCACCAAGTTCAGTATTTGAACAGCAGGGGTGGAATATTAGCATCAATGCTCACGGCATTTTATGGAGAGCACCATACATGACTGCCCTTGGAGAATTCTTCCATTTCTGAGGAAGGAACTTAATAACATCTGGGAAGCAAACAAGAATGTGAAGTACTTTGAACCGTTAATCTGATTTCACCCATCCTTGGCATTTATAGCCTAGAGGTTCTTAAGCTCATTTTTGGTTTCTCATTCTGTCTCAGAAGGCTGGTGGAAGCCATGCATGCTCATATTCTCTGTCCTGTTATATACATCTCCTCCACGTAAAATAAATGGAAATCCTGTGCATCTGCCTTGTCTGTTCCATAGGATGTAATGTTTCCTGTCCATCTGTTTGCTCATTTTCCCGCACGTGGTCCCTTCCCAGGTCTTTCTGCTCATCAGTCACAGGCCAGCAGCAAAGCAAAGAGAATTATGCAGGTTTGAGGAGGAGAAAGGTGTTTTTTTCTGAGCTGAGGCCCTCTTGAGAGTCTCTCAAAGCAGGACTCATGACTGGAAGCTTTTTCCTGCGTAGAGCTGGTTTTAGGTGGGAACAGCTGTGGCTTGGGCACAGCGCCCAGAGAAAAGATTGATGCAGAAGGTTATGGGCCAAGATTATGTTTGGTAACAGTGCAAATCATTCAACTCATCATGGGGTGGGAAGTGACAAGGCCCATCTGCTCTGCTGTTACAGGGCACACGTGCCCGCTTCTCCAGCGCAGGAGCCCTGCTGGCCCTACAAGCCTAAGGGATATGCCAGTAGTGAGGTGTCTTGACACCCACACTGGGTGGCTTCCCTAAGACTTTGTGAAAGTAATGATACTCACCTCAGGGATGATACTGCCAAATATCTCTGTGTTTATATTAAAATAGCTGCAAGTCTGAAGGAAAAAATAAAAGAGAGAAAACAAATGAGTTACCAGATTTGACCTTTATGGTCAGCTTTTCTCTAAACGCATTATTACTGTAATTTCAATTAATCTTTGATTTTGTACTTCTCAGGAATATTCCCAAGAGACTCAGTATACTTAAAGCAGCTTCCCAATAATACATTCCAAAATAATCCTTCAGAAAGGAAATGCTTAATGTCATTAGAGTTTGGACTGCAGTCAATAGGTTTTGGGACTTACTGAACCTCCTGCAGTCAGGTTAGCCAAGTCAGGCAGCCTCCAAGCCACAGATGCTGTGCTTTGACATATGCTTTGCTTCCATGGCCCCTGCAGTACTTTCATTCCATGAAGATCCCTCTTCAGAGGGAAAACAGCCACTGAGGCTGCAAAATTCTCCAGAGTTGATCCCTTGTCTATATTAGAGAAGCCTGTGCCTCAGGGCTACAAACCCCTTATTTTTTGTAGCAAAGTTGGCAGTATTTGGTACCTTGTTCAGTGGAACTTGGTACGCCTGGCTGTGGCCTGAGGCATCTATATAGAGCATAAATAAAAGAGAGTAACAATACCCTAGTATTTATAATCTACTGTCTCAGGGCTCTACAGACCAACTAAGAGCTTTATACTGACACATACTGACACCTGGCAGGTCAAAGCCCTACCTGAGCCACCCTGACCCCATTCCCCTGTGTCCTGCTCACCTCCTCTGCAATGGTCATGTTGAGGGCTCCTGCGGTGTAGTAAGCAAATGAGGAGGTCTGAAAGAAATACTCAGAGAAGGCAAGGTAGAGCATGGAGCCACTTTGGTCTGGGATCGTGAAGGAAGCTGCCATGTAGGGAGAGTCAGTATAATTTCCAGCTGGGTAGACTGCACCCTAAAAAGGTATTGTCAGAGATCAAAAAACAGAGTCAAAATATAACTTTACCATGACTGCAGACAATGAATGCTACTTTCCTTTACTTTGCCCAGGCTATTCATTTGGTATATAAATGAGTATGCAGGCTTTGTAGTACACCCTGAAGGCTTGGTGCTTTCAGGCAGGTGGTGAAGGCAAGTTCCAGCATTTGGACATCTTCACGGATGAGGCCCAAGATCTGTCTTTTGGGACACTGGTCACCTACTGAGAACAGTCTGCCATCTCAGATCACCCTCTAAATTAAGGGTGTAAATAGTGTATGAAGAACATGACTAGTGGTTCTCCTTTTTGAAAAGCCTTACTTTCTCCTTTCCTCATCTCCAGGAATTTAAACTTGAGAACTGCTGCTTAAGAGCTATCCAGTGATCTCAATTACAAAATTGATCTCTAAAACCAGAGGTCTTTCTTGGTCAAAATCAGCGCCATACTCTTTCCAGAATCAAGTTGATATCTTGTGCAGACAAAAGGCTTATGAGAGAGGAAAGTGGTGTCAGACAAACCTAAAATGCCTATGTTGTCTTCTACATTACCCATCATATTACCCAAGCCTTGCAGATCTAAGACTTCCAGATGCATCAAGATTAAACAAAAAGGTAAAACTGATTTAAAGTGATGAAGACATTTAAAGGTTAAAGTTTTTATTAGTTCCCCTGTTTCTGTTTCATGTCAAATGTATTTTGTCTGTCTTTATTTTCTCATCCAGCTCTAAAGTTCCTGTTGCCTTTTAGGGACTATCAAAATACTTACAAAGTGCTGAATCACAGCTGGTGACCTCTCCATTCAAGCCTCACTTGCTGGATTTACCAGTCTTTGTGTATTTCCCCACTTATGTGGGAGAGTAGCTCTTAGAACAGCCATGACTTTACCTCTTTAGTCTGACTCAACTCCCTGCTTAAAATCTAGTTGCTGCAATACTCGGAGGAGTTTGACAGCAGCTGCAGAGCTGGTGTGCTGAGACCAATGTCTACCTAACAAGCAGATACTACTTTTTGTTCCTTTGTGTTTCTACCTATCTCATTTCCCTGTTGTCCTTTTTTTAATACTTAATTTATAGGATCTTCGTGACAAGACTGTCTTTTCATTTTGCCTCTGTAGAGCACCAAGCACAAAGCAGCTTAAACTTAATTAAGGATCTCAGACACTATAATGATGACAACTACCCTCAATCAAATCACCTTACACAGAATGACAATGAAGTCATTTTAGAATTAGGAACTAGTCAGATTTTAGTTTCGGTACATAAGGAGACTTTTTCCTTAATTTGAAATAAACTTTCAAGTCCTTGGACTCGGCAGGACTCCTTGGGCTCCCATGCTTTTGAAGTGGTCTTCTGTCTTCCCATTCAAGAAGCCAGAGGTTTAATTCTTGCTCTGATAGTCTTGCTCTTTCTTTTCCTCTCTCATCTGACAGCAGACACATTTAGTTAGTCCCATGTATAGAAATATTACCCTGACTGAGCAATGAAGTCCCAGCTATTAATCAACAGTGAGAGAAAGATGAGGTTGAATACTGTTCCTCTTTCCTTTCCCTTTCTCTTTTCTTCTATCTTGCTTAGTCGACTTTAACTGCTCTCTATTTTTCACAATCAACTCAACAGCAGTTTAAAGAAAAGGATGTGGCTTTTAAATAATTCATTTCACAACAAGATTGTTACAAATTATTACTGTAACAAATGCAATAATGCTTTGAAATACCTGTCTTCTCAGATACTGAGCCTTTATGTTCAGAACAACAATCAAGGTCATCTTAGAAAGTGTCTCACAGAATAATGGAACGCACACCAATCTTGCCAAACAGCACTACAGGCAACTACCTTTAAGTCCAGGTCAATGAATGGTCGGAATACTGCTGGCAAGCTATTTAGGGAGTAGTCTACTTCAGCCAAATCATCAATCTGCATTACAGCTGTAAGGGTGGTAGATAAGACACAGAATATTACAAAACACACAGAAATAATTTTACGTATACTTAAAACTAAGTTCGTTTCTGAAGGAAAATGACTCAAGTTGTTCCAGAGAGCAGGGAAAAACACAACCAGGGACCTCCTAACATGCACTGTGACCTAAGATTTGATGTTTCTACTGAGACCTTCTGTAAAGCACCTTCTCTAGTTTGTCTGTTGTTTTCTCATTGTGGAAAGTAAGTTTGGTCTAATCCAAAACAGGAGATGGCCATATCAGTACTTCAGGGCATAAGGAGGTGTTGGGATTTCTTGTCAAGCAGTTCTAAGAGCATCCAAAGTGCCTGTAACTTGCAGATACTTTCCCAGGAGGGTGCCTTATCTGCTTAGATACCTGTGTTTTGCCCATGGTATCTGACCAACACTTGGGGTGTCTTAAATGCCTGCAAATCTAACCTAAAGTGGCTCAAGTGAGAAGTTTTTTGAAAAGGAGCTTTTTCATTTTGCCTCTGGCAAGTCTGATAAATAGGCAAGTAAAACTTAATTTCCAGGCAGGCTTGCAGAGCAGGCTTCAGCTTGTAAAGTGCTGTGTGTGCAGGAGGACTTGGAGCATGGTAAGGGAAAACTGCCTCTGCATCAGTACTGTGTGGCCTCTAAGTGGCATTTCTCACAACAGAAGTGCACACTGCCACATTTGCAAGTTGAGAGTCGCTACCAAGTCCTTGGGTCTTAGAAACACAATTTTCTTGCCCAAGTAGCCCAGCATTTTTTTAACCGTGGTTCTGTATGCAAGACAGCAGACAGAGCAGAAGGACTGATACCACTCCCGGAGGCATCGCTAAGCAGCTGCCATTAAGGAGTGGCAGAATTTCACTGATCAGAAGAGAGAAAACAGAAGGAAAAGGTATCACTAATGGCTCACCATTCAGTGATCGGAGGTCTTCATCTATCAGCTGCATCCCAGCTCTGATATTGGGACATGACTGTAATAAAAGCACACTCAAGTTATGGCTTGATTAGCATGGATGTGTAAGCACCTCTTACATGTGTGCTAGCAGATCTTTCTGCTGCATGACACTCATTGCAGCATTTGTTTATCAAAACACCTAATCTGGCTTCTCTTCAGCTAACTGGATCCCCAGAGTTTCTGCTTGGTGCAACGTATGTCATATGTCAGAGCTGCAAAAAAGAGGGAAGTTTCCAGAGGTAGCCTGGTGGGGGTGACAAAACCATAGCCTTAAATAGTGAGAGGACAGATCTCATATTTATCTCACAGGAGAGATCTCAGAATCATGGAATCATTTAGGTTAGAAAAGACCCTTAAGATCATCGAGTCCAACTGTAAATCCCTGGACAGAATGACAGCCATCTCAATCTCTGTCTCCTCTCAGTGGCCCTGGGCAGGCTGTCATCAGAACTACTCACCCCTTTGATACGATGAAGTTGAAATGTCATACTGTCAGTTGATATACTGTAATTTCTCTATGCATTGCCCAGTGTATGTTTTGTCTGCCAAGCATAAAAATGACCCAAACCCCAGAATGCCGGTAGGTACACAGGCAGGGACTTACTCTGCATTGGAATGGAAAAATAACTACATTTTCCATCCCTACTGGTGCCTTGGTTCAGCCTAGCTGTGTCAATATCTTGGCCATGAACCTGGCACTTTATCTGGAATCATTTCTGGCTGGCAAAATGATGACTGTGCTGATCAGATCAGAATAGGACTATTACAGGATTATTTTTCTAGTTCTTCCTCTGCCAAGTTCACAGCACAGACTTGAGAATGTTATCCTCCTTACACCCCTCCCCTACACAATGTAAAAGGCTTACATTAGTGACCAAGCTCCTGTGAATGGGTTTCTTCAGATACTTGATAAAGAAGTTATGCAGGAAGCTAGAGGGAAGGAAGAAGGCAATTAATGAGTCAAGTACTGTGGTCATTAAGAGGAGATCAGATATCTCTGCAGAACATGAATTTAATGGCCTCTTAGTGTGATATTCTAGTACATAAGGGAGTTTTTTGAAATGTAAAAACTGTCAGAGAGCCACCATTTAAAAGATGATAATTTCACCACTAAGCATCTCAGCCTGGGTTGATTTGTATTTATGAAAAAGGGATTTCTTCATAGTACCACTATCATATATGTACAAAATAGTTTCTGCACGAGGAACTTCCAAAACAAGTAAAAATAAACAAACAAAAAACCCCCCCCAAATAGGTGACAAGAGTGGTATCCAGACAGGGAGAGAAATACAAGAAAATAATGAGATACTGTTTCAGGGAGTGTACCCAGAGGCTTAACAGACAGAAATCTGGTTCTCTTCAATTTTGAGAGCACTGTGACTAGGCATGTAACTTCTACCTAGAGCTGAAGATTAGAGCAGAAGTTTGAAAGAAGTAGGTGCTGAAGAAGCACAAGTGATTGTTTGATTCTGTCTTTATCTTCTGTGTAAATACAAGGACAAATATTAATGTTTGCCGTTTTGATGCTGTGTTCGGCCCCGGTTCTCCCCTGTGGTGCCTATGATGCCTAAAAGCAATTCTGTGTGCCCTAATTTGTGAAGTTGTCTCTGTGCCATTCACTGACAGTTATTTATTGAGAGGGTTTATACAGATCTCTTCCACTTACCCACTTTTCCCATTCAGCTTGATATCTATGTCACCAGAAGTTGTCCGGCAGCTGGTGAGAGATATTGATGTAGGGCCTGTATTATCCAGGGGTGTTGAAAAGATTGCGGTAACAAACACCTTTGAAATGTGCACTGTGCCTCTTCCACTGTCTTTGCTGTAGGAAGTGAAAATAAATAAACACTGAAAAAACCCCCAGCTCTTCACCAGGGCATTGCCTGGCAATGTGGGCCTATGGCTGGTCCTGGCCACTGCTGCTACTCGGCTTTGCTTGCCTGTCTGGGGTGCTTGCCAGTGAGGGCAGTGTGCCTCCTGCTGTGTCACCCCCCCAGCTCCCAGGTCCCCTCCCCCTGCATGCAGCCCTGCTGCCCCTGGCAGAAGTGCAGATCAGAGACTGCTGTAATTCAGTCAGTTTAGCAATATACGTAATGTGGGTTGTGGGGAAGGGATGAGGGTTTTCTTTCCTCTGAAACAGCCTGGGACTAGGAAGGTGTGGAGACTGCTCTAAGGATATTGCCATTTGCTCATCCATTTTCCATCAGCTTTTGAACTGTATCTCTTGGTGGCATAGCAGAGGGTTTCTAATAGTGCGACTGCACTATGAAGGTTTATTATACTGGACTGTGATCCACTACACTACAGTTTTTCTAAATGTGTCATTAGCTGGCAGGCTGGACAATGACAGCATTCAGCTAGACCAGCAGTCCTGTATTATTTGCAGCAGTGCTTCTCAGCCATGGGCTCTTTATCAGTGCTGCTGTCTGAGGGGGCAGGGGCTGTCTCTCACCAGCAGACCTGTTGAGAAGCACCAGTCTGTGCTCCTGGGTTACTGCTGCCAGCTGACAAAGAGCACCTTTACCATGAAGGGGTCACAAGAATAAACTAAAATTTGCATTTTTGTGTTATCTATCAAGAGAAAAATCCCAGGACATGCAAAGCTGTACATACAATATCCAGGTCCTTATGTTCCAGTCCATATCGATGGCTAGAGAAGCATTTCCAATCACCAGTTTTATCCCAGACGCTGGCAGGAGGGAGATGGAAGCACTGGGTAATTCAACAGCAGTAACATGTATTCTAGAGCATGAGAGACAAAAGGGAGAGAAAAGATTAAAAAAAAATTGATTTCATGAGCCAGAATGAACACAAAACAAGATTCAAATTTCAGTCAAACACAAATTGCCCCCAGAGAGAATGCTTACCTTGAGATGTTGTATTTGACATTACCAAGCCCAAATTTCTCATGGCCAGTCAAATCAGGGAAACGCTCTTTCTCCATATTCTGCTTCAGGATTTCCAGCCCAACCTCCTTGGCTACAGGAAAACAATGACCAGTTCAGTTGCCTTTGATAGTGCCTGGGAGTTCACAGTTATGTGCTTCTGGCTTAGGAAATGTGATGGACACAGAATCAGTAAGAAGGTGGTATCTCACTTGAGACCCAGCAGTGCTATTTCAGGTCTCACTCCTAGTCATGGCAAGAGCTGAACTAACTGATTCAATATCTGAGGTCAGATGAACTTTGATATGATGTACAATGCTGTCAAGCAGTTTACTGACTTTGCTCTATTGTGCTCTTAAACTTTCCTTTATAGCCTGTCATTGGGTCATTTACTCCCACTGCCCTCTCTTTCCTTTGTCATATCAATGTTCAAGGCATTGCCACTAATAGCTCCAGAGAACACCACACATACCATACTCCAGCCCCTTCTGGGTGATCCTCACTTTAAGTCCAGGGTTGGCGCTCAGCTGCCCACTGAGCAAACTTAAGAGGAGGAGAGAACAGCAAATCTTCACCATTTTCCTTGTTTTTCACAGGACCTGTTAAAAAATATTTATAATGATAGCAGAAATTCATGCTGTGTCACCTGGTGGTTGTACTCCCTTCCCCCCTTACCCTGGACACCAGCTTTCCCTCCAGAATGAAGAAAGTGGAAAGCCCAGCAACCCTGGAAGAGAAGACCCATTCTCCACAGGCTGTTACAAAAAGTGAGCTCCGTGGGGTAGAGGAGAAAAGTCAGCCTATTCATTGCCATAGAGACTGGGGAACGGGCTTGAGATACATCCATCTGGACAAACATTACATTTTTAGGCTGTAATTTGGTGGCTCTACAGGATTCACCACAGGGGTGGTGCATAAGTAAAGCAAATGCCCACCTGAGGGGCTTCTGTGACAGGATTTAAACCGAGATGGAGCTATCTGTATGAATCACAGACTGCATGTAGTGTGAAATTCAGGTCTTGCTTTCAGCAAGGTTTCCCAGGGAGAGTGAGAGAAGCCACCCTGATGGAGAATTTTTAAACAAAACTGGACAAAATCAGAAAATGGTTTTGTTTTTTCCCCAGAGCTGGGAACAGCCTTGTATGGACTTATTTGTCATTTGGGACTGACCTGGCAAACAAGTAATGTTATTATGGTTTTCCTCATTTCCAGCTACTACACTGGATTATGAATAGCTGAAAGTACAGGAGAGTGTCTTTTCTAGCATTACTTTTACAGATAAAATTTCTTTAGTTACCACGGGGCTGTTGAAGAGCTGGAATGAAACCATCTATAAGCAAACAATTGCCTCTTTCCTAATACCTGAAAATTTGTTTTGATATTGCTGCATCTTTCACTGGCTGCTTCATTACCAGACGTAACAATATACCTCAAACCCCTAGAATATTTTCAGTTTAAACAATCTGCAAAATTATGAGAGAACATTGACTTAATTTTTTGTAACAGTTTCAAGCAATCCTGCAGAACACCTTTGCCTTTTAATATAATTAGTATTTTCTTTTTTAATTTTAACTGACAGATATTGAGAGATGAAAGAAACACACTTCATACATAGAACAAAAACAAAGGACTGGAAGGAAATCTGTCTTTGACATATACATAGCTCTCAAACCTTAAAATCTCAACATTTAACCAGATTTAGATTCATCTGTCACTTCCCAACAAAGCTACTCCTTGACAAAGAGTAATCACCATGTATTTGTTTCCATACCTCTCCTCCGAAGGCTGAAGAGAAGATCTTTGCTGTAGCAGACCACAGGCCTGAGGATGTTGCAGGGAAAACCTTCTACAGCCATGACCCGTCTTTTAAAGGAAAGAGCTGTGGGCTTGAAGAGAGCCAATTGCTATCATCTTCAGCAGCATCACCCAGGGAGTGGCCTCTGATAACCTCATTCCAAGCTATTTTGGGTCTCCCAGGTAAAATCTATCAAATTTCATTTAGGGATAAGCAGAGGGCAATGTAAACTGTTGGCTGGGGGTGCTCAGGTGACAGAATGCAGAGTTTAGGGTGGCATGCTGCCTTGGCAGCAGACAGTTTCAGCACTGGTTTTTCAGACAAGGAGGAAACCCCAGTGAGAATTCCAGTATTTCCACAGGACACGTATTCATAGCCATGTTTGTATTGTAAAATAAGTAAATTAATGTGCCATTGGTATGAAAAACAGATGGAAAACAAATCCCATCTGTCTGAAATTGCTCAGGATACAGGAAACCATAAACAATATAGTATTTATATTATAACATATACATATATATAAACACACACAGACACTACTGTGTCTGTATATATCTGGTACAAATATATACTATTAAGTCCTTGCAGTCAATGTTTTCTATTTCTTCTGCTTTCTTATCCAGTTAACCAGTACTTCAGCTAACCACTACTACTTGGCTTGTCAAGGAGGTGATTTAATCAATTAGCTTGCAAGTACCAAACAAATACCCTCAGGCATGGGGCACTTTGCTGGCCAATCTGAGTCACTTCATTGTGCAATCCATGAATAGAAAAGGTAGAGACATTTGTCAGTCAGTCACTCAACAAATGCTCATACTTTACACAGATTTAACATTCACCACGGGGTGTCACATGCAGAATAATTTCATTATTCGTATCTCTGCCAACTGATGATGAATATAACTCACACCCTCAGTTACATAAACCTCTATACATTTTCTGATATCAGTGAGGGACATCAATCTAATTGAAAATCTCCATTTCTTCTGAGTTCTTCTTCCATTCTTTTTCTAGTCACTCTTCATCTACCAAAAAATACAAAGCATTGGAAGCCCTGCTGTGATTTACTGCTGTTTGGTTTCAGGATTTTTTTAGTATTCTATCAGACAGCTAGATAAATAAACTGATTCAGCTCAAACTACGCAAGCCACATTTCTATCCTAAACTGAACTTTCTGTAGCATGACATTTGTAGAGTAGTTTTCCTTTCCATACAGTTTTAATGTCTCCTGGTTGAATGGCTCTGTTGACACTGATAAAAGAAAAATTACAGCTTCCATTTTACAAATATTAAAGATACGGAATTATTTGGAGATTGATACCCTCGAAGAGCTGCAGCTACTCACAATCAAAGAACAACTTCTGTATGATATAGAGGCTGAGGACAGCCTTGGCTGCAGTGAGAGTAAGACTGTCGGATTTCAGATTCTGCGAGAAGCAGCAAGACAAAGAACAGAATTACAGCCATAGACTTCAGATGAGACCTGCTTGGCAGGATCTGTGGGAAGTTGCCCTGGAGAGCAGAGACCCAGAGGAGCTGGCTAATCTTCAAGGGCAGCCGCCTCAGAGCATAAGAACTGCCATTAGAATGTTCAGACAGTTGAGCAACTGTGGCAGAAAGCCAGCATGGAGAACATGGAGCTCCTGAGTGAACCTAAACACAAAAAGGAAGCCTACAGAAGATGGAAACTGAGACCAGCTATTTGGAAGGAACACAAATATCGTGTTTGCACACATAGGAATGAAATCAGGAAAGACAAAGTTCAGTTGGGGCTAAAAGGCAGCAGGAAAGCTTTCTGTAAGTACATTGACAGCAGAAGATGAATGTGGGCTTATTGCTCAACAGGATGGGGGACCAGTGACAAAAGACATAGAAAAGGCCACTTTTACTAACAAGGCTTGTCCTCTGGCTTGCACCTGCAGGTGCCACCAAGGGGGCTGGAGAAAATGAACTAAAAGGAAAGTCTGAGAGATTAGACTGTTCACCTTGGAGAAGAGAAGGCTCGAAAGGCCATTTTGTTGCCTGCAAATTTTGCAAAGAGACTACAGAGAAAATGGAGCCGGAATCTTCTTGGAACTGTGTGGCGAAAGTGCAAAAGGCCACAGAACATACTGGAACATGAGAAATACTGATTAGATGCTAGGAAAAAAAATTTACTCTAAAGGCAGTTAAATAATGAAACAGATTGTCCTGAGAGATTGTGGAACCTTCATCCTTGGAGGGGTTCGACTCGACTGGACACCATGCTCAATCACCTCATCTAATTAGTCCTGTTTTGAGCCAGTGTCTGGAGTAGATTATATGATTCTATAATTACATGGCAATTCACTGAGCTTTATAGATCCATTCCCACTTTTGGTGTCCAGTTACAAAGGGACAAATTGTGAAATTCTTACAAAGGATAAGGTCTCACTCCATACACAAAGTTTTGCAAACACTAATGGAGATAAATTTAATAATGCAAGAACTGGCCTTTAAAATTAAGAAAATGTATTGTCTATAAGTCTAGTGAAAAGAGCCAGTCACTCCTTCTCATCCGGCTGCAGCAAGTTTTCCAAAGCATCGATAACAATTAGCTACACTCACTGTACTTACAAGCAACAGATTTGCTTTGTGGAAAGTGCTTAAGAAGTTTTACTAAAACATTAAAAACAGTGATGAAAAGCCATGCTTCTAATGTTATAGCATCTACTCCCTATGAGACAACAGAAGGAAAACTACATTTTTCTCTTATTGTTCTTTAAAAGTAAAGGGACATCTGCAGTGGCTGTGAAGGTCCTCCTCATCCTCCAGTTGATAGCGAACATCAGTGCAAATAAGCAGATGACCCTGAGGAAAGAAAAACATAAAATGACCTTAAATTCAGATGGGTATATTCAGGTACAGTACTCTGGGACTTGATCCCATGGTAAGACCCTCAGCAGGGCAGGAGGCAAGAGTGGCTTTGTGCCTCCTGAACTTCAGGGTAGGAATGGGCTCTGATGTAGGTTAATACAACTCTCCAAAACACTGAGCAACACTTACCACAGAGACACTCTGCCCATGAGCCTTCTTAGAGAATGGCCAGAGTAATGAGGACTCAGGCACTCTATGCTCCTAAGCCCTGCTGGGGATAGCAGTGCTGTCCTTGTCATGTCCCCATGCTGGCACCCCGAAGGGCTGGTGGACCCTTTACAACCTACAACTGCTAGGGGTGGGGGGCTCATTTTGGGTTCAGAGATTGCATGTTATATCTAATGTATAGTGAAAGCTTTACTATTAACAGCATTTAGACCTACCCACCACTGGAAAATGCACAGATTTGCAGGCCTGAAACAGAAGCAATATTCTATAAGAAGAAATTTGGCTTCTCACCTGATTCATTTTTATTACAAGTCCAGTCAGGCTAGTGTGGGCCAAATTAAGAAGAGGAAATCCTTTCCCTAGTTTATCTTCAAAAAGGACAAATATAAATACATTTGAAAGTAATAATAAAATGCACTTCAGAAGCATCTTTCTCAAGGAACTCAGTTTGTTTGCAATTTCCCATTAATTAGCTGTCATGTCTCTCACAGGAGCTATTATTCATATGTACTAAAAAGCAAAAAACCCTGCAAAAAAGTTGCATATAAACATCTTACAGTCTCTCAGCTGTCTGACACTGGGATCTGCCTGCATTTGTTCCTCTTCTGGTACCTCCCCCTCAAGATCTCATTTCTCCTGTTTTCCATTCTGACTTATTCTCCATCTTTATTTTCTTCTCTACTTGATCCTCTTGGCCTATGAGTTCCTCTTATTCTCATCTATCCCTATTTTCCTGGATCAAACCTCAGCTCTATTCTTATTTACTTTTCTAAACATCTGACTTTTGACTCCCACCCTTTCATTCTCTTTCTTTTCTTCTCATTGATAGCTTGCCTTTTTTCCTCAGCAGTCTCCTCACCTCTGTTCACCTCAGAAATGGTACCTTCTGTACTCTCCCACCTGCTTCTTTCCACCATCACCCCCTTGTTCGTCATCCCTTTCTCCCTGCATCCCACAGAACTGATTTTCTACTCTGTGCTGCCTGTGGCAGCAGGTGAAGCACAAAGGCAGAGGGAGGTGATAAAGTTAGAGATGTTACCCTGAAGCCTGAAGATGCGAGTGTGCTCTGTGCTTCCTCAGTTTGGTCCATTCTCTGGTCATGGCTTGACTCTGCCAGGCCAAGACTCCAGCCTGTCTCAGCTCTGCTGCCACACTGCATTCAGTGAAAAGGGAACCCAAACCCAGTGTTTGAAAGGGAGCAAGACTTGCACTGTGCCAGCCCCTGATCCATATGGCTGAACGACCAGGATCGAAGTCCAGCACAGAGTAAACCTGTCCAGCTGTCATCAAATGGAAAGAAAGCCTCCCATAACAGAGTCTTTAAAGCTGGGCACTCCCTTTTATGGTTTCAGTCTTTCTTTCCCACCAGCTGTGCTCAGGAACTGGCTACAGTCCTTACCACTGATTACTGGAATCACTATTCTCTGTAAAGCATTAGACAGAAAATTCTCCACCAGTGACTTTTGCTGTGAGGGAAAAAGCACATTTGGTGACTATTGTGTGATGCCTTTGAGGTTGTAGCTTGATGAGGAAGATGGAGGGTTAGGACTGAAGTGACAAGCAAAACGATCAGAGCAGTGCTTGACAGAGAAAATCTCAGGCAAAAAAATATAGTTTTTGGTTCAAGTTGCAGCTGAACAATGCAAAATATACATGGCAAAGAGGTGTCCATGTTTCTTGCAATGAGTTAAATTGAAGGGCTTTTTTTTCTGTATGTTAAGTATCTGGGGTGAACCTTAACTTTAGGAATGAAATATGCTAAAACTCATTTCAGCTGGCAGGACTCAGTTCTCAGAAGTGAACTGTTCTCTGGATGGAAGAACAGTCCTGTGCTGGTGCTCTGTCTTAATGCCACTGTGATTAGTGTCCTCCCTTTACTTAAAGATGTGGGTTGGACTGAGCTGCTGCAGAGTCTCACTGAGCATTTCAAAGTCTACAGTGAGTGATCTAAATAGTGGCATTGTGTTTCTTTTATTCCCTTTTTTAAACTCCTGTTTCTATGATATTCGGTTGAAGTGATCTAAGGTAATTCCTGAAATGGAGCTTAAGCCTGACCTTGTATTCACTCCAACTCCTACCCATACTCAGTCCAGCTGTGAATTCTGTCTGAACCCAGGCAGACTATAGAACATTTTGAGCCTCTGATGAGGAAAAAACTCCAACACTCTTAGAGGTATTTCCTCTTACAGAAAAGAAAAAGAAAAGCAGAGAACATGGTGTTTCAAAACAGAAGGAGCAGTGGCAGATGATATCCCCCAGACAGACCAATAATTGTTCATAACAAGTTCAGAAGAATTTCTTTTGTCTCCGAAGGGCTCAGCTACCTTTCCTAGGAGCTCAAACCATCAACTTACATCAGGGAAGCCAAGACTGGAGTGCACCAGGGAGAACTGGAACCTAAAGAAAAGAAGTAAAAGAAGAAAGACTAGAAGGCACAAGTTATGCATCCCACTTGAAGATTCATTCGTGGAAATTCATACTGATTTCATGCTGATTCACACATTTAACTTTGTCAAAGGCTCTTCAATTCCCAACAGCTTTTAATTAAAACTGGCACAACCACAAATGAGTTCTAGAATCACCAGGATCTTTCTGGTACTAATCTCCTCCTACAATCATGTGTAGTTCAGTGCTATGATTATAAGACTTGGGAAATCACATTTTTCTGCAATTGTCATTTCCTGGAATGGCTGAACGACACATTCCTCCAATGTTCATTATGATTTGAATAAACTTATATCCATTCCTAACCATTATGATTTGCTAACATTTCCCACTGATGCCTGTAAATGCATCCTCGGATCAGTGTAAATATAATACTGGGGAAAAACAACATTTTGAAGAACAGGAGAACACATTATTGTGCCAAAAGTTCTAAGTGAGCAGCACCATTACTTCTTAAACTTATACTGACAGGCTCTGATCATTCTAAGTCCTCTTTGCCTGTTAAAAAGTCCAGTGACCAAAACTAAGCAAAGACTGCTCACATTTTTCTTCAATGAAATTGTAATAGATTAAAGATTGTCATACATTCTGGAATTCTAACCCAACTTGATGTATGAGCTAACATGAAGAAACACTGATGTGGGCTACGTGTCTGAAAGTCTTTGCTTCTATCCATCAGGTGCATTTATGGAGAAAGGGGCTGTAAACGCAGTCCCATTTGAAGTGTGAATAAAATTTGTTCTAAGACAGCTGAGAACAAGCCTAACTGCAGGTAACCACAAAACCAGCAAGATCTAAGTGAAATCTAAGCAGCTCTGAGCTTTGATTCAAACTACAGACAGCTTCCTAGTCTCATCTGTTTGATGACATGCTGCTGCAGTATGTGCTATGTAGTCTCACTTTTTCCTGCCCCTCTTGTGAAGGCATATGGAGAACTATAGGGACAGTGGTCCTGTGCAGGGTTTGCACTCCAGCACTTCCATTTATGATGCTCAGACTTTGCATGGCAGCAACATTCAGAGGGTTTTGAGTAAACTACTGAACTTGATTCTCTAACACCAACACAGACTGAAACAGATGCCTTCAAGATAACCAATAAATTGAATGTTGTCATCCAGAAAGGTATTTAAGCTACAGAAAGGGGGAGCATCACGGGGCACAGGAGACATGTTTGTTCCACAATATTATTATATTTCATGTCCAAGATTTAGACCAACCAGTTGAAAGTATCTTAGAGCTCCTATGAGAAATAAGGTAACTAATTTTCTTTTTCTCATGGTGAAAAAAGCTTTGTCAGGCTGACACAATAAGTTCTGTTGTATCCTAATGTAGGGATCATTAATGCTGCTTTCTGAATTTTTCTTGGTTACCTCTTCAGAAGTAATGAGGTAATCAACTTCTGTTTGCTCACAGTCAAATTGGCTCTGGTACTGGCTGTCTGCAGGGAAAAAAACAAAACAGTTTTCTGTGACTGTATGCACAGATAGATACTGTCTTAGATAGAGGCACAAATGCAATTGCTTTCGTGATTGGAAACACATTGTCTAAACTTTGCATGTGGTCAATACATATAGATTGTGAAATCATTTGTGAATTTGCTGCTTTCTGCCAGCAACTGCGATTGAGTGAGCAAAGTGATAATGCTGCCCTGATTGCCTCTTTATCATTAGGATCATTTAAGTCCTTGCATGCCTGACACAACTGGTTACTTGCAATCTAATGAAAAGGTGTCTGGGGACACACTGAACTATTTTATAACACAGAGGTTGGGAACACTGGGCATCAGACAGTAACATTTTTATATATTAAAATTTATTCTTGAGTAATTACTCAACCCCCCACATGGAAAAAGGCTCTCTGCACCTGCCTATTAAAACTATTAACTACTACAATGTGTGGTGCATGTTTCCTCCCTGTGAAATGCAACAAAACAGCGTGTGTATTTGTGGCAGACCAGTATATGTTATTTTATGCTAATCTCCATGGTCTTTAAAGGACCAGGAAGATTGCTGTGTGATTGGTTCAGCCCCAGCACTGAATGTTATCTTCTAGCTCCTTTTACTTACTAGATTCCCTGCAAAGATGTACTGGGTGGTTGAATTTGGCAGAACAGCAAACACTTCTACACAGCCAGTGATCTGTAGGACACATCTGCCTGCATTTAAACTGACTGCAGGAGGTGATGTAGCCATCAGCCTCAGCAGCACTGGGCCCACTGCTGCATAACTCCGAGCAATCTGTGCCGGTTCAAAGAGGAAAAAACTGCTGAGGGCAGAGTTAAGATTTTCTTAAGCTACAGTTTCTATAGCTGCATCATAATCAGTATTAAAAATACTTCATTTTCATTACATCAACTGAAGTGACAAAATCAGCATTGCATATACTCTGAGTTTCAGAGGTGATAAAGCAAATGGTGAAGTTTTAAACTCACTGATATTGAACATATATAGAGAATAAACTTAAAGGCTATTCCTGAAAAATGTATTTCAAGAGGAAAAGATTAGTATGTTAAAGAAATAAAGGAAATGAATGATTCCAGTAAAAAAAAAAAAAAANTTGTGGAAAATAACAAAAAAAAAAAAAAAAAAAAAAAAAAAATCACCTCGACTATATAAAGAATTTGGAAAAGTTGACAGCCTTTCAAAAGAGCCAATCTTTTGAAAAACAGGGAAAATCCTAGAGGGCAAAACTTCAGTTTGCAATGCAGATTTTGAATTTCATCATCTTATAGTAAATATTGCCATATTTTTAAAGCATTTCATAATATCGTAATTTCTTGCATCACATTTATAGACTCATGACTCTTATTTCCCATTGTGTATAATCTCCAGGAGTCAGAAATCAGGAACCTTTGCGAAGAGAAGTCAGGCTACCAATAGCAGAGACACTGTTACCTTGAAGAGGAATAAAAGGAGACTGATCTGACAGATGGCTACCACTTATTCTTTATAACTGTTTCAAAGCCTGAGAGCAAATCTAGAAGAAGAG
This sequence comes from Melanocharis versteri, assembly GCA_013397845.1. NCBI lineage: Eukaryota > Metazoa > Chordata > Aves > Passeriformes > Melanocharitidae > Melanocharis > Melanocharis versteri. Next base: position 881,493 of record VZTG01007653.1, read on the forward strand.
TAGAGAATGACTAAAGTGTAGTATGATGTAGTTAGGAAGAGTTATCATGGAGAACATATGTAAGTTTGAATCTTGCACTAAAAATAAAAGTTTTCTTGTCTCCTCCAAACTTTTGCAAATGAGCTTGTCGCAATGACGGACACGGCCCGGGGAGGAAGGAGAGAACCGAACTCTGGAGGGACTCGATAGAAAAGCCCATATTTATTTATATACAGAAGAGTTTTATACTCTAAGTTATAGAAAAGCCATTGGATCTTAGCTGACCACCCACCAGGGCTATTGGCTAGATCCTAAAAACACAAATTTCCTAAACAGACCTTCGGTCCTACAATAACAACGTCCAAAAACATCTCACAGGTGCAAGATAGACAAATTATTTACAAAAGCTCGCTGGCTGTTTTGCAGCTAGTTCCGTGAGAAAGTGAGAATGCTCATGGACACAGGCAGATACTGAAAAATCTCTCTGCCACCAAGCTTTCAGCGTCCCCATGAGCTAGCACACAGAAAACATCCATAAAAAACATTAGATACTGCTTTTTCTTAAAAGGTCTGTACAAATAAAAGTACTCACCTCAGAAACAAAAGGTCTGAGTAAGGAAGTATTTAGATTAGAAGTACTATCAAGCTGTAAACAAAATAAATTAGATCATTTTATCAGCTTGAAAATTAGGTTTTCATTGGGAAAAAAAACCCCAACACATCCTGCTTATTTTAGTTTTAGATAATCCATGTTTTGATTTAGTATCTTCTTGCCCCAGAATGATTTCAAGGAACCCACAGTGCTCTTTGGGACACAAGAGAGATTTCTCATGGACTTGATTCAGGAGCACGTACCAGTAAACAAGCATTACTCTTTGAAAGAACAGACACAGCTTCTGCCTTTGAGACTTTCTCAGATGAAATACACTGAATATGTCAGAGGCAAGGACTCAAAAATCACATTTGCCTTTTAACTGGTAACCACTGTGATGATGTTTACTAGTACCCGCTGTGTCACCAGCTTTCATAAAGACCCTCTTAGCACTGTTACAGTTAGAAAAACTTATTGGAAACTCTGACTACAAATGCCTTTGTGGAAACTGGCATTTCTGAGAGGTCTTGTATGTTCTTCAACCACAGGTGAAAGCTTAGTTTGCTTGTACCTGCTGCTTGTCTCATTCTGCTGCTCTGTTAAGTCTGAGGATTTATTCTAGTCCTCAACATAGCCAATACATTTATCATGGGCCACTGTGCAGCACACTGGGGCTTCAGTACACTTTTTCTTGTCTTGCCCTTTTCCATGTGGAATCCATGCTGAGAAAAGCTTTTTTAGATTCTTTTTGCCATTCCTGGCACACCAACTCTGTGATGTTCATTCTGTCATTCTTTGCCTAGAGCTGCCAAGAAGTTCAGACTGAAGTCTGAGGGGGACTTTGAGTACTTTAAATTGCGACAAACAGAATGTCATGAACCCCTCCTACAAGTGGTATAACCCAAATCCGTGTGAAATGGCAAACATAAGGTGTTAGTCTTCTTTGCTGACTATCCATATTGCTAATATTTGTAATTCTATTACAAGCAAATCATACTCACCTCTTTGGAGATGGTGATGTTAAAGGCCCCTGCTCTGTAGTAAGCCGCAGCAGCAGACTTAAGAAAATAATTGGAGACTTCCAGATATATCATGGAGGTTTGGGAGAGCAAATGGAGCTGGCACAAAAGGAGGGTCTGTGTAATTTCCTACTGGATAGACTGTGCCCTGCAAAAAGTCATTATCAAATATTTCTAGTTGAAACATTTTTATCTGCCAGAATGAATTAGCAGTGGTTGAACAGAAAGAATAGTCTGAAGAAAAGCTTGACATTAAAGAAACCTTGAACTAAGCAAATAAGTTTGTGTTATGCCCTAAAAATCAGCAAATTCAGGCTCTTTTGAAAAAATACAGAAATCAAAGAAAATCTGGGTGCCATGCTTTCAAAGTTTGAATTTGAGCATTCAAGTGAGTATTCTGAACAGCAGCTACAAGACACACACAAAAATAATTCTCTGGACCACAGTTTTCTTTCTCTTGTAGCAAAGACACCTTTTTAAATTTAATGCTGAGGGTGACATTTCAAGAAAATCTTTGGGCACTCCTGAAAAGCACTGGAAGTTGCTTAGGACAGGGACACAAAGCAGCCTTTTATATCACCTAACAGTGCTGGCCCAGCTGCCAATCCTCCAAACCTATTTTGGGTGCTGCACAGGTAGAGGACCTTGGTTCAGGTATGCTAAGAAAATAGCTATTAAAATGTGAGAAGGTATGTGAGCTAAGGCCAGGAAAGAAAAGAAGAGTAATACAGACAGTAAATAGTGTAATTACTGACACTGTGGAGGTTAGTAGCTGGAAGATTCAGCAGGAAAAACACTGGCATGGAAAGGTATAAAAACCTAAGAAAAAAAGCTGAAAGTTCGAAGAAGACAACTTATAACCATCAAGAACCAGCCTGTTCCAAGGAGCACTGAATAAGGTCCTTGATTGACTTAGAAAAGTCATCCCGTGTCCCATTGGGATGTCCATGTGTTAAAGCTTAGCCTGTGAATTCGAGATAGTGACAGTAGCTGATAAGGAATTGCTTAGTTCTTTTAAGCTGTGTATATCCTGCTTGCAAAGTTTTTTGTGCGTGATAAAAGTTGCTTGAACAAAATCAGCTCTGGCACATCTTTCTTAACTGAAGTCTGTTCTGAGAGCCATGGGGATGCTCTGAATTACAGGGACTGTTGAAACTGCTGGAAAAGCTGAGTGTTGCTGAGATAATTCTTGCAACAAAGGTGAAAAGTAGATAAGAACTGCTGTGTGCTGCTCAAGGACTGTCTGAGAGGAGTCTTCTTTTTGGGTGTGACCTGTACTTATACAAGATGCTGAATCATCTCAAAACAAACAGCTTTAGACTGCAATCACATTGGCAGCCATCACAGATTATGTATCACTGCTAACAGGTGAAGACCAAGCAGCAGTGCAAGAGCTGTGTATCTAAAGAACACTTTTATGCTGTTTGTAAAGCATCTCTGAAGGGTTTCAACTCTGAAATAATTTGATTATAAATAATAGCTTTTGTTAATTAACAAATGCAGTTAATTTATTAAATAAACAGTTGTATCTGGTTTCCAAAATAACGCTTGACCAAAATTCCCAGAATGTCTTATTGCTTTTCTAAGTAAATATTGGAGAGGCTGAGTAAGACTGTGGTGAAAGAAAATTCATCAACTCAAAAGATAATCAGAAAAGTCTTAGAAAGCACACTGATATTAAAGACAAATTACCTTCAAATCCAAATTAATGTGTGATTTGAAGACTGCTAGAGAACTAATCAGGGAATAGTCTACTTGTGCAAAGGCGTCAATCTGGCTTAAAACTAGAAGAATGATGGACAAAACCAAAACAGATATTAATTACAAAACCACATCACAAACAGTTATTGCTTAGTTAAAGCAAAGGCATTACAGAAATGATGAATCTGACGAAGAAGAATGGTGGGAGAAGGAAGAAGAAAAAAGACAGAAATTATTATAACGGAAAGAGTGAGAGTATTCCCTCTGGAAAAGCCACGGATTCCTCCTGGTTTGGCCTTGTTCCTCTGCTGTTCACAACTGAATACCCTTTGCAGAAGTCTCTCCCATGCAGTGAAAAATCTAGGGCAGAGTCACCGTTTTTGCTATGTGTTTGCACAAGAGAACTAAACTCTCCTAGATGATTACTGAAATACTGGTAAATATGACTAAATCCTTTGGAAGATGACGTTAGCACATTTTTCTGCCTATCAGTGTTGAACAAAAGGGACGTTTTTTCACATAGAGGGCACTTTGTTATCAATACGATTGAAGACTTTTTCTGAAAGGCACCAGATGCAGCCTCAGTCTGATTGTTATTTTTGATTGGACTGTACAGTCTGTTTACACAGTATAAAAATCAGATGGGTTCAAGGAGAAATGGTGAATTCACACAGACATTATGAACTTCTCAATATGACAGCACAGCTTGGAGTGCTCTTGAACCTGAAGTGTATAATTATGTACTATGAAAGAAAATGATCCCGATGACCATGATTTTCAGTAATATTTGCCACTGCTTGGCACATGGCAGGCATAGGTAATTTTAGGAAAAATAAATGTCTACTTACTCTGCTTATGAATAACAGAGCAGATAATAGAAATATCCGCAATGAAAAGTGAGAATGGGAACAAACTCTGTGACCTGAATTATATTACTTACGAGAATTAAATTAATTTGAGTTGAGAAAAAAGCAGAATATTCTCAATCTTAGGGGAAAAAAACCCTAACAAGAGCAACAAATTTAAAAAGCTGTGGCATTGATTATAGTAGTGAAAAATCTTATATTTATATCCTTTTTGAACAGAGATAGCTATCATATTCATGTCTCTGCAAGAGTGACACAGGAATTGTTACTGGTGGGAAAAGAAACATGCTCTGTGTGACACGGTCTGCCTGCAGCACCTTGTTACCTCACTGGGCACAAGTCTCATGTCCATACACCAAGAGCATAAAGGATCAGCAGGAAAATGCTCATCTCCAAAATCTAAAGAAATAACACAGGTCAACTACAACAGACTGAAAGATTGCAGGTGACTTTCTATGGGTACAGAAGAAATCTGAATATTATACATAAGATGCATGCAAGAGATTTCCAGGGTGCAGTATGGAATATGTTAAGGTACAGAACAATGGCTGTATTTTTCTTCCTCCACTTTTTTTTCTTTTTGTACCATGAACACAGGAATAGTTTGGCATCTAATAAAAATGGCTACAATTTGAGTACTATGAAAATTACTTAACAAAAAACTGCTATCACCAACTCACTCTTATGCTTTCTAAGCAGTGCATCCATCATTTGGATTTTGTATTTGATATTTAGGCATAGATATATGAAAAGAGAGACAAGTCAGAAATGTAAGGCCTGTATTTTAATTCTTCCCTTCACTAACTGAAACCATCTTTGGAAACTTACACTTTAATCCAATTTGGTATGAATGGGCTGCTCAAGATAACCAGGTAGAAAGCTGTAGATCCAGCTGGAGGAAAGGAAATGAACACAGTGGCCTTCTTACCATGGATTGCAGTCTTTGAAATATAAAATCTGTCAGACTGGGACATCAATGTCATTTATATTAACAAATTATAGCAATATGGTAGACTGAACAGTTGACTGCTTTTATTAATTTGAGAGTCTCAGACAAATCTAGGGGGTCTGAGTCTCAGAATAGCTGTATAGAAGGCAATCTGCAAAATTGTGAATGTTTTAACGTGTTGATAAACAATGCTTAATTAGCCACATTTTGTCTGAGTAAGAAAAAAATCTAGAAAATCATAATAAGAACTGTAAGCATTGTTTCTTATTCTCTTTCGAAAGCTTTATTTGTAAATTGTAGGTCAGCTCATCAAACGGCTCAATCAGTCTAGATCACCTTTATATCTGCAACCCCCCATTTGTAACCTTGTACTCTCTGATATAGTCAAATGTCAGTGCTTTCATGCGCAGTAGGTCTAGTCAGCTCATTTGCTGGCACATGCAGGAAGAAATGTAGATTAACTGCACTTCACACATTCAGCAAAGGAGTCTGGTTTTGAAAACAGATCATTAAAAATCTCTTTTCAGAGACTTCAATAGTTAGTCACATCCTATAGCTGGATCCTTAGAAATCAAAATTTGAAAAGTGTCCCTTATGGTACAAACCGTGTCATTTCCCACAGAGTAATTAGAAAATTTGCTGTACATACCTAGATCCTCTACTTAACTTGACTTTTACACTATCAACCCTCAGCTGGCAACTGTGTAGCAACGTGGACAAGTGGCCTGTGCTACCCCCTGACACTTGGAAGATAACTGCAATAAACAGTCCTGAAATGGACACAGTAATTTCTCCTTGGTCCTTGCTGCTTGCGAAAAAAAAGCCAAACTCAGTCAAGAAAACATCTGTTGTAAGGGAACAATTTAAGAAACGGCCTGTAAATCAAGTTTGAGAGGGCTTCTTGCTTCTATTATTTAGAATGAAGAATGGGTTTTCTAGGGATTAAAGTATTTTAGGGACATGCCTGGTATTCAAAAACAGATTATACGCATGTGTTTCCAGGACATGAATTTTCACTGTTGTGCAGGATTTGACAAGTTTACAAAAATGTCACAATTTCACAAAAACACAGGACATTCCAGTTCTTCATGACAGATCAACCTGAAGGTCTCTGGGACTGCAACAGCAGAAGCCAGTTAGCTAATAAATATATAACCCAAGTTTTATCAACTTTGTAATTGTTTCACTTTGCTCTTTCCTCTAAGAAAGTTTTCAATTACTCTTTTAGATCTTTACATTACTCCATTTTTTTTGTCCAGCCCCAAACCCATTCATTCTCCTTTCTGTAAAAACCCCTACTAAGATATCAACAGAAATATCTTTATGCCTAAATTCCAGCAAATTTAGGTATTAGGACTATGGTTAGGAGTTGCAAAAGCTGTAGACAAACCAAGTAGGATAGAGATTTAAATGGTTGTTAGAATAGCCTTGTAAAAACCTCATTTACCATAATAAAGCTGACACGGAAAGCATCACTTTTCACCCTTTCACCTTGATTACTTGGGTTTTCTTTTCTCAGGCATTACTACAATGGTGGCACAATACTACAGAGAAAGAGCCCTGTCCAAGAGGAAGTTCAAACCATGAGTCTCTCCACTTTCCTCTTAATTTTTTTAGGCAAAGCAAAATTCCTGGAAAAAGAAGGTGTAATCCTAAAAGATTATTTTTTATCCTAGACTGATCAAACCAATGTCTAGTATTGCCAGTCACAAAGTCCCTCCTATCACTATTACCATTTTAAACCTCCCTTTTCCAGCTCATATATGTTCATTAAGTGTCTATGCAGAGAAAGCACCTTTCTTAAGACCCTAATTTTCCAGTCCCTATCCAAACCATCATCACAGAAACCATCAGGAAAAACATTTTCCCAAGGAGAGTTGTGCAGCACTGGGACAAGCTACTTTGAAAGGCTGTTGCATTATCATCCCTAGCCAAAAAACATCACTAGTCAGCTGACATGGTCTAGTCTGGTGACTGCTGTTTTGAACAGGAGGCTGGACAAAATTACTTCTAGAGATCCTGCCAACCTAGATTTACCCATCCTTCAGGGATACAGATCATCACAAAAGCATCTCAGCCCTTCTCTCTTTTTGGGCTACTTGGGAGATGGGGAGCAACACAGCCACTTAGATCTTTTGTTCCTGCATCCTTATATATACTCTTCTTCTGAAGGAATCTTGATTCAGTGAGGCAGGGTCACAGTCTTCAGTGTTCAGGAGCAATGGGTCTCCCAGGAAGTTTTGTGACTTGCAGAGTGCTCTGGGACATAGTGGAGAAAAGGACTACTTTGAGAACTGGAAATGCACTAGAGTGGAAATGAATAATACTATCATAAAAAGCAGCACAGATTAATCCTTCAAAAAGGCAGAAAAACCTCTTCACTCCCTAAACTCCACCAAAGCTACCTTTGACCACTTCTCCCACGACCTGTTCTGTGAAATTCTGCATAACAACTCCCTGCCTCCCTTGCTGTCTCTGAAGTTTTAGGTGTTTTATACCTCTGGAGTCTCTACAGATTATGCCCAGGTCCTTACTCTTCAGCGAGAGGTGGCTTCAGTGTTTAGGCACAGCTGTTTTGCCCTACTGAACACAATATCTTTTTCCCTCACAATAGTGATAGAAGAAACAAGAGGGAGGCTGGGAGCACAGTGACAGCAGTTTCCAGCCACCAGTCTCAGTGAGACAGAATGCAGAACTGCATGTCCATGCTCCTTTGGAATCTGGACGTGCTGTGCTGGGAAATTTTGCAGCCTGGTGATCCATCTTGCTGTGCTATTTGGCTCACAATAGAGCAATGCCTACTGCTGTTACCAGCTGCTCCATTAACCCAAATTGTAGAGATTAGCACGTTGCAAACTTTTCTGATATCCCAGAAGTTCTATCCCTCCCCACTCCCAAGAAAAGCTATACTATTTAATACTGTTGTATTAAAATTCTATTGCAAAAATGCTGAGATAAGTGGAAAAATCAGTATGTAATCATGTCATTGCAGACAATCTTCCACTGCACAGGCTTATGAAGCTAAGTCAGTTTTCCATAGCAACCCAAAATTCTGGAGTTTCCGAAGTTCTGAATGTTTGGTGTTGTGACAGTGCCCTTTCTTTAGTGGGAGCTCTTGGGAAGGCAATATACACCGTACCAGGACATAGGTAGTTAGCTACAGAGTCAACCTTCCAGCTATGCTATACAAAGAAAGTAACAAATGTTGCCACTGCAAACTCTGTGGTCCTGGATATTCACGTAATGTCTGGACAAACTGAGCATGCTAACAGTGTCTGATCTGATACTTCCCAAAGAGACCTGTGGGGTAGAATAATAAAAAAAGCCCCACAGAACAACATTAGTTGTCAGCGGATGTTTCCTTCTCAAGAAGTTTATTCAAATAGATTATTGTTGGATTGTTGTTAAATGATAAAGCATATCTGACCTGAAAAATAATCACCCAGCATATTTCTTAATTTCATTTGCAATCCTTCTTCCAGAGCCCTCCTACCTGCACCCTGTACAATACTTACAGTAGCCACGCGTGTATTCTCCAGTCTGCACTGATTGTAGCAGAAGCCTGTGCCATTGACAGATAAACGCCAGTGCCAGGAATAAAGAAAGCAGAAGTTTCTGGGAAATCTACAGCATTAATTCTGAGCCTATAGAATATAGAAAGGGGGATTATTAGACTGCATGTCAAAAGACTGAGAAGGACCTCTGGTCACTGAAAACCCTTCTGCTATAAAAGGCAACATGTATACTTCAGTAAAAGAATTTCTCAGAAATGACTGACCCATGTATATTTTAGGAAAGAAAGACACTTGTACCATTACACCTCCATCCTTGGAAACAGAATCCTTGATATTTGGCCAGGTTTTTGTGGTTTTGCTTGGTTTTTTTGGTTTTGTTTGTTTGTTTGTTTGTTTGCTTTTTAAACAAAAACTCTTCCCTTGGCAGAGGAACAAACTCTTTAAAGTGAAATCTTCTTGCCAGGGAAAGAATAAATCTATGTTTAATCTCAGATGCTACATCTATAAATAAATCCAGTTCGTCTGAATGCTAGCATTTGCTGAAGACCATCAAAGTTTTTGTTCTCCCATTCCGCTTCCTTGCTAAGCAAAGGGCTCTGGAGAGGATCCACTTTTTCTAAATTAAATCGTACTTGAATATTTCCCTGCCAAAACAAATATTTCTGATATTCAAGGATATTGTCTTGCAAATGCATGTGTTGAATTGAGCTGAACATTGTAAAGATATCAGATGTCATCTTATCATGCAGTTTACATTCCTCATTGTTCCCTGCTATCTGGCAGAGATCTCTGAAACAACTGCCTTTCATCTGCTTTCCCTCGGGCAGAAGGCACCAGCTACTTTTAGTTAAAATGACCATAACTTTCCAATAATATCTCAGGCAGTTAGACTGCCTTTAGGTATCTTGTTTGCTGTGAGCTAAAATCAGATGATACACTGGGAAGACTGCCAATTTCAAGAACTATGGCTGGGGGAATGAATTGGGGTTTTGAAAATCATGCAATAATTTAGATTGAAATAGGACCTCAGGAGATTTTTCTTGTTCAACCTCCTGCTCAAAGCTTAAACAACTCAGAGACTCTGCCCACTTGAGTCTTGAACTCATCCAAGAATGCAGACTCCCCAACATTTTAAGCCCTTGTTCTGGTGCTCCCTAGAATTTTTTCCTAACTTCAGTACTTTTCTTGATGTGATTTATGCCTTTTGCTCATCATCGTTTCACTGTGTACTTTGGAGGAATCTGGCTCTATGTTCTCTTGGTTTTTTTCTTATAGCCTATTGGAAGGTGGGATTGAAGGCTGTAGAAAGACCTGCTTTTATATTAGTCTCCATATTTGGAGAACATGTGTAAAACTGTTTTTCTACTAAATGCTCCTGGTACAAAGATTTTCCTCTTCAGTAAACAGTTATTGAGCCCTATCCAGTTAAAATGGTAATCTATCATGTAAATTCATCCAAAAATATTCTGTAAAAAGCATCTTCCTGCCACATCAGCCAAGATATATAATCCCCTGCACACATATTCATCTTATCCCTTTTTTGGCTTTTTTTCATCAAACACAGATAATTGTCACTGCTACAGGTCCTTCATGGTAGCAGACTGTTAATAACACCAATTCTGCCCTCTCTACCACCCATTTCCCCTGCTGTATCATAGCCATGCTTATACCTGTCTTGCCTCAAACTCTGATACAAACCAACTAAAGAAAAACAGCCAAGGAGCTCCTTCAGAAGCTTTATAAAGCTCATCTCTGAGTATAGCAGAACAAGTACTTTTAAAACAATTTAGAAGCAGAGTTAGATGAACCACTAAAATTTTACAGTGAACAGAACAGTGGCTGCGTAATTATTACAATGTGGTAATAATAAGCTGTTTCATCCTAAAACTTTGAAATTTATTTCCTTTACTTACCTTGAAATGACATAGTTGACCTTAACAACTGAGAAACTCTCCTGCCCACTCCAGCTTGGGAAAGTCTTTTTCAATACTGCTTGCTTCAGGAGCTCCATCCCAATCCTCCTGCCTACAAGGGGACATAGGAAAGCACATGCCTTGCAGATTGGTTTCAGGCACCTGAAGGCCCAGATATAATGCTGAATAATTTAATCATAATTTTTAGCATAGTTTTTGCAAACTCTGATTCTATGATCCTTACCTAGATCTTCTTCCAGTGACATACATACCCATTCGTAACTTCTCTTAGCCTCACATATAAGCCATTTAATCCAAGATGAAGATAATCTGTAAGGATCATTTTGTCCCTGAGTTGTATTTCATATTCTAGAGCTCGTGTCAGGTTTCTGAATCTCTTATACTCCCTTTACTTCACTCATAATGTGGGTGGCCTTGGGAAACACTTGATCACCACCTTTACCTCATATTGCCTCGTATCTGTTGGATGAAAAAGCCAGTTATGAATTAGCAAGGCAACTTCTCTGTGTAGTGGTTACTTATGGAAGAAGTGTGATATATGCATCTAAAGTGCTGGTATGTCAAATGCAGAACTATCTGAATTGTTGCTTGTGTACAGGAAGTTGTTTGAGTTTTAAAGACAATCCTTTAAAATGTTTTCTTCCCATTTCTTTCATAGCACATATGTTTTGCCACTGCACCTTAACCATTACAGCCTGCTGCAGATGTCTGACTTATTTCCTTACCTCCTTTCCTTGCTTTAAGGAATCCCTACTTTCTTGAATGTTTCAATGCTATTTGTGCATTGATAATATACACAGACCCTATTATCAACAGAGCTTCTTTAAATTCCAGATTCCTCGTGCCTTCTTTCTTTTGGCTCATCTTTGATTAAGACATAACTAAAACTTTAATACTGAATGATGTCTTGCTTTTAGAGGGTTTTACCCTGAGTATCTTTAGCTTTTGACCTCACAATAGCTGAATAGAAAATACCTGGGTTTTTTTCATCACCAGGCTCCATAGTATTAGAAAAGCAAAGAATTGAAATTTGTGATAACACTCGAATACCATTTATTAAAATCCATCTTTTCTGAAGGAGAAGTAAGTTATGATTCCCTGGGAATTCCTGTCTCCAAAGCAAAATATGGGCTCTCACTGAAATAACTTAAAGCTCTCTAACGACTGTCAGTGAAGGCAGCCAGCGATCTCAGGTGGAATTTCTCTCAAGGTTCTTGTAGCAGGCAAGAAGCACGAAGGCAAGATCTATTGCCTCAGCCTTCAAATCTCACATTAAGGGAAAGGATGTCAGGCAACAAGCTCTTCAAATATCAGAACTACCTTTGGGAGGAGCACTGTTAATCTGCTCTTACTACTAATGCAGGGTGTGCCAGCTTAGTCTGTTCATCCAGCACTTGGAAGGCCATGCTGACTGTCACAAGAACTGCTGAGCTCACGCTAAGAAACACCAGGTTGAATTCTCATTTCTAAAGGTGTCAGAGATCCCCAGGAAGCAAGTGAGATCAATACGGTTTTGGGTGATTGATGTTTGCCCTGCACTTTTCAACTCCTCAAAAGCCTTTAAAACAATGCTCATACAGCAAAACAGGTGGACCTGATCCCCGCTTTCATCTCAACGACATAAACCCTTTTATTTTCCACCTCGCAAGTCCACTGTTTACCTGTCAGCATGTTCAGTACATAAATGATGATTAATCCTTAGCATGACCCAGTCTTTGTCGAATTTGGGCCTTGTTAACCTTTATTACTCATATTAATTCTGTAAAGAACTGAAATTCTACTACATGCCCTCCACACTCATGGAGTAAGCCTTAGCTAAGAGAAGGTGAAAGTTAGCATGAATAGAAAGAGGATGGAAAATATATTGTGGAAATTTTCTGTTAAGGGGCACAATTATGGCAGTCATTACATTTTTTCTTAAAGAATAGCACATGCAAGTGCTGTCCCATGCCAAATGCAGGAGTGAATGTAAAGGTGGGCAGCTACGTGGATGTTCCAAAATTGTAGGCTTTTTTTCCCAATTGTGTCTGATTATCTTCAGCTAAATATTGCACTTTAAGTCAGATTTTTGACACTTTAAAAAAGGAGCAATTGTATGACCATCTAATCCTGGTTCTAAGAAAGTATATAGATATGAAGAATGTCGTAGAAACTACTGGACTGTAGGAGAATGCAGTCATCAATAAAGGATAAATTCGCACCTGGGATGCACACGAAAAAAAGGAAATAAATGAGGGAAGAGACAGAGTGTTCCTAGTATGAGGTGACAAAAGGAATATATTCTATTTCAATATTTAAGAAGCTTGTTCCTTCACTGCGTCTCTATTAAGAAACAATATTCTGTTCATAGAGTATTTATGATAAATTAACTTCTGGCAATGTTAGACATACCATAGTCCAGCCCCTTGTGAGTAATCCTCACTTTAAGACCAGGATTAGCCTCAAGCCACAAGGACAGCCAACACAGCAGGGAAAAATACCATGTCTTTATCATCTTCTCAGCTTTGTCACGGCTCTGTTAACAACATGTATGATACAAATGCTTTCATAAATCACACATACCTTGAGTTGCAAAAAATCTGTACCCATGACTTCCCTCAATGAAATTTGGACAAAGATGGATAGGCAAGAGAGCTTTAGTTAATGATTTTATTGCACAAAACCATCATTGTGGGTGCAGGCACAGATTTCTGATTCCTTGGATATCACTTTGGCAGGCACTAGCTGTTGGTGAGACTGAATGGTTCTGCTCCACTACTCTACCCTTTCCCCATACCTATGTCTTGGCTATTTTATTTCACCACCTGTCCTATCTCCTGCAGAGCAAACATGACAAAGCAATCCCAGTCAAGGAGGAGCAGGTCTGTCTTCTTCTATAACATCACCTTCTTTTTATACACAGAGCCTCCCTAGGATACATCGGATTTGGGAGTCCCAAAGTTTTTCAACTGAATCTGCTGGTCTGATAAAATAAGGTAGGTCAGACACTGCTACATGAGATTGACTAAATGAGATTACATGAGAAGGGAATACAAGGGTAAATTCAAAGCATGTGTGAGAATTACACGGTGATCACAAAGGAGTACAGAAGAGTGTCCTGGCAAGAGCCTGCAGTAGTGTGGTTGAGTGCAAAGCAGGCTCTGAGCCACTGCATGGTGGGACAGAACCACACAACACAGATTCACAAAAGCTGAGACAAATTGTTTCTTTCTGTGACACATTCCTAGTACAAAAGTAAGGTTTCTTTGTTCAAAATTCTTGTATTCATCCTGATTTTTGCTACCAAAGACAGCTACTGCTCAATTTCCTAGAAATAACAATACTATTTCTCAAGACAACTTCAAGTCTTCCCAGTGCTGCATTAGAAAATTGTTTATTAGGGACCTATAATAACTTTACGCTGGGCTTACCACAGAGGGGAGTGGCACATCCTTTTCTAACATGTCAGATTGTGATAATGATACCTGCCTAAGTACAAAACCTTGCTAATGAATCAGTAGCAACAGGTCTTGCTAGTATCCCAGTAATTTGGAGTCTATAAAGTAATTCCTGGATTTCTAACAAGTATCATTGTCTTGGACAATCGATTCCATAATCTGATAGAAAACACATAAATGCATTTAAAACAAGCACAAACCCTCCCCTCCACCAAAAAACTCCACACCCAACCACCCCTTGGTAGTCTGTCTTCTCTATTGAAATTACTATTACCAGGTCAGATTCTAAATGGTTGCAAATCTATGTTTGACCCAGCACCTCATAAAAAACTGGTCTTTGGTAGATTTCCCACTTTAAGACACACAAAATGCATTATGAATATTGCCCTGATATTGGTTCTTCAAGGAATCCTTACAAAGTTATCCCAGGACACGACGCAAGAAAAAGTAGTCTCAGGGAAAAAACATTCAGAAAACACAATCCACATTGTGACAAATTTTGAAAATGCACCCTTTAATTGGTCCATCTCCAGTTCTTATGCCTTTTTGGGTTTCTGTATTTTAAGCAACTCAAAATAAATACTTTAAGGTAGCAATGTTGTATTATGCACAGCAGCCTGCTGAAGTCACATACCCTAAATGTTTTCCAAAAAGTATCCTAACCCTTCCTGCAAACATGCCACTTTCAGACCTGATTAATAAGGGTCAATTAAAAATCAGTGTAAAACCATAAAGACAGATTTTTTTTCTATCATTAAAAGACACGGACATTTACTAGATATTTATCCAGCAGGATTGCTAGAAACATTGGTGCAGATGAGATACCTCATTCCCATTGCATTTCATTCACACTGAGGAACAGAAAACAGCAATTTTGGTCATTACTGTGCTTCGGAGTTGATTATTGGCTCTTACATGTATGCTGGGTAAGAAGCTGAAAGAACAAACTGAACTGCCATGGGAATAAAAGATGGTATAATTTCATACTGCTTCCTTATTTTGCACTCCAAAGCTGATACTCTTGGTTTCATCCCTGAGCCCCTCTCAGACGCCAGGATCGATTGTACAAGGTCAGTCAGATGACTGAGGCAGACAGAGCTGAGCAGAAGGAACTTGTCAGCTGCCTGATAGTCTAAATGAGAGCTGCCAATTGCACTGCTGAGGACAATATGTGTCAGACAAATTGCTCTGATTTTTATCTTCAGTAACTGAGCAGGTATGGACCAATTCCTGTATGTAAATAATTCTCTTAATTCTTTTGTCTTCACAGAGATAGTGCATTCAAGTACTTGAAGTAGAGAAAAAGATTAAAAACATCCTTTGTTTCATTTTGTGTTCCTGTCTCATCCTAATGAAGTACTCTACTTACCAGACTGTAGATACCATGTCTGGTTTCTCCTTTGTGAACAGTCTGCAAAAACTTCTAGTAAAAATCGTAATAAAGATTTCAGCTGAAATCTGCCTAAGAACTCAGCAAGCTTCTGATGTAGAAAAGAAAAAAAGTCACCGGAATTGTCTTGTACAGGTTTAACACAGCCATAAAAACACACTATCTTATACTGGCCATCGTCTGAAATAGAATAGAGTATATCTGAAAAATAATTTTGTCCTTGTCTTGCCTTCGTCCTGTACAAGATTCTCCAGTCTACAACCCACAGAATAATTTCTTTCAATTTCAAAAATTTAGAAACCTCACTAGTTAAAAAACACAAGACAAACAGTTCTCAAATACAATAGCAAATATAGAGTCTACCCAACCTGAAGTCCAGAAAGAGCACTTTAGTTTCCCAAATATCTGCTGTTATCACAGAACTGAGGCTGGATTTTTCAGTTCCTTCTTTTCTCCATTGTTTCTAGTTACTCTGCAGTATACTCAAGAACAGACAGGGTTTCTGCAGCTCACTCAAAAATGTCAAATCAAAAAGGACTCAGTAGCCTCAGGAATTTAACCCTTCCTACACACTGATATTCCATATGGAAAATCACCTCTTGAGGGAAAAGGAATATAAAGTTTATATGGCTGATAGAAGAGATATATTGGCAGGAATGCTTAAATAAAACAGTAAATGAAAGAGACAGGAGTTTGCTAAATGACGTAAAAGCAGATGATCTCTCTCCATAGCTACTGGAAATACCCACAGAATGAGAAAAACGCCAGTAAATTCCTGGTTATGGTTTCCTGCATTCCATGTAGAAAGTAATGCTATCCACTTCCCAGCTCATGAGGCAGCCATCGATCTTGCTCAGTGAAACCTCCAAACAGAATCCACAGGAGGAAACAGCCACCCCTATCCCACAGGTTGTGTCTGTGAGTATGTCTGGGACTTTCCCCGATTTCTCAGCAGCTTTGCAAAAGCTTTGTGTTACCACAGCTTTTCCTAAGTGTGGCTTTACTGCTGATGCCCTTCACAAAGGCTTTCAAGGCCTTGGAGCAGATTTACCAGAGAACTATCAATCTATGCCAGGCTGCAGAATAAACAGCATAGCTGCAATGCCTACACAGAATCTGTTAACAATGGATAACAATGTTGGGAGGCAATTATCTGATGAGCTGATGGAAAAAAACATCGTCACTGTTTGGATCCATTGAGTCAATGTTGCTGATGTCTGTAACTGCCCTCTCCTAGCACCTGAGCCAGGACTGTGAGGCTCATTTTTACCAAAGTCCATTTAGCATAACAAAAATCAGTGTCCTTTTTCTGGCTCTGCCCTGCACGCTTGCCCTCACAGCTGAGAACTGTGGGGTGCACTTGAGCTGGTTCCCAAGAGGCAGGGAAAGAGCAAGAAATACTGAGATGCTGAACAGGAATGCAGCAGGTATCATTTGTCTGGAAGCTGCCCGGATTCAGACTCATCCATCGTTTGCATAGGTCTGTTCTGAGCTTTCTTCTCTGCTTTTCTCTCCGTTGTCTGGCTCACTCATCAGTCTCTTGTGCAACCATTCAGTTCCTTTCAGGAAGCTGACAGTAGCAGGAGGCACTCTCAGCCTGGGCAGCCACTTCCCTGGGTTCACACAAATTGCAGTCCTGTCACATTCCTAAGAGGTAGATGCAGTAATCACCCTAAGAAAAAACGAGCCTCTTTTTACTACCCAGAGAAAAGTGATTTTAGTCTGCTAATGAAAAGATACCAAACTCTGACCTTGGTGTGCCACTTCAAATACTTTTGCTGAGCACACAACTCCCAGCAATTTGATACTGTTAAAAATATGCAAATCCAAGAAAAAACACACTGGTAGCTAAAAGGGTCTGAAGCAATCTGGAAAACTCCAGGAAAACTACTAGAAGGTCTTTTGCTCCATACAATCAAGATTTTAATCAGAAACAGAGAAGTTAGGAGCCACACGAGCAAACTCCAGACACTGTTTAAGGGTCATGCGTAGACAGCCAACCTGAGACGGTGTAATGCAGAGTTCCACTCACTGTATAGAGCACTGGCATAAAGGGCTTTAAAATACCTTCTAGCAGTAAAGCTGACCACCAGCAAGCTGCAGGAATTTAGGAGGTTCTCTCCACTGGCTTCGATTTGAATCTCCTCCTCCACTGGCACACTTCAAATGGCACTTCAGACTTCAGCACTTTATCTCCTGATGATACCCCAGCCTTCATACCCATCTTCTCCTCCCACACTTTATCCCATCATTCAGTGTGACTCTTGTCATTCAAAATACAAGCATCATAAGTTAATATATACACACATGTATATTTATTTATACATATTATAAAATACATTATTTGTAGTGGCAAACACATGAAGAGAAATAACAGAAAAGGCCCACTGGCTCACAGCTTTATTACCACACCCATCTTTCAGGAAAAAAAATTTCCATGAGGTACGTAACTGAACCAAAGAGACCTTTATATTTTATAGTTCTCCTCTGCCATGGCACTTGTTTAACAAGACTACAGCTTGAAATTTCAAATTCCTCAAGAGAACCCACCAGAGCTTTCAGTAGGGTTTTACTGCTTTGGTGAAAGAGGTTCTATTGCTTGTGTTTCACACTGACCATGAGGGAAAGAAACATCCTCAATAAAGTACTTTGAGTAGAGAAACCACATTGTCTTCAAACAACCATTCCACACAGGTTTCCTGTACTATTTTGACAAGTGCCCTTCCCAGCCAGAGGTCAACTTCATATATGGCCATTGAAAGTCTCCTGCCTGCAGACTGAAACAAAATTAAAATGATGGAGAAAACCTGTAACTCATCAAATAACAGCTCTTTCTTCAAGAGTAACGCATGAGGGAAAAAATAATGGTGGTGTTGAGTCATTTGGAATTTGCCAGACTTGAAAGCTGAGGAAAATGTTTTAGCCTTTCATCCTAATTGTTTCCTAGGAGGTTTTCCTGCTGTGTGGAAAATGTGTCTAAACCTTACATTGAGTGGAAAACATGTCTAAACCTCACATTATAGCATGACTCATGAAGTTCAAAGGAAAAATTCACAGAACGGCAGCAAAAATGCCCACTTGTAACTGGTGTGGCTGGTTACCTAATAATGACTGCAGTCAGCTCCTGAGAAACTGAACCACTTTGTGTCACACCATCACTTCAGCTCGTGCAAGCTACAGAAAAGGTGGTTCTGCTGGCAGCAGTACATCTGCAGCCGTGGACATTCCTCATACTAGGGAAGCCTCCTCCACCCTTCCAAAAGAGCACAGACTAAGATGCCATAGAGCCAGCTTTTAGGATAACAGGAGGTGGCTGCAACAGGGATAATTCTGAAGAATGAAACAGACTAGGACATCCATGGCCAAAGCAAAACGGTAATGATGTTGAGGCAGCAGCATGACACACTTTGGATTCAACCCCCTTCAAGAGAGAGCAAAGAATTTCTGAGAGGCACAGTGCTCCTCACGTGTTCTCCTTTCTACCTCTTTCCCAATTCCACTCTCATTTCCCTCTGCTGCAGCAACCCACACATCTGGGTTTATTCAGGATGTGTCTTCATTTGATGATGCATAAGCACTCCTTCAGAAAGGGCAGTGGCAAAGGGTGCAGCTCCTCAGGAAACCACTTGTTCTAGTGCTTGTCACTGAGGACCTGGTAAGTTACACCAAGTGGATTGTAATGAGCATCAGCCCTTCCCTTGCTCAGCGAGCAGTGCTCCAGCTCAGCAGCCTCTTTCCTTTCGTCACCTTCAGTACAAGCCTCTCTGTTCCACTGAGGAATTTATTGACATGTTGAAAACAGAGGATGGCTGCCCTTCAGTTTGAGATGTATGTGACAGCCAACTCTAAAATGAATTGGATGGTTTGGGTGGCCATGTTTAGATGCATAAAGGAGATTTCACCTGCAGCCCAGAATAAAGAGTTTCTTCGTTTCAGTCTCCTTTTCCCGGCTGGGCCCCTAGGTGCTGAAAGAAGACAGCAGGGCTGTTTCTACAGGGTTAAGCAATGTGAATAGGGCCCTAATAAGCAGTTGTACTTGGTGGTAGCTGTGTAAGCTACGTCTTATGATTTCACTTTACTTATTATTTTAGTGTTACATTCCTAGAAAGTATCCTGGTTTTCTTGCGTTATTCTTTGTATGGAGAAATGTGATGCAAGCCAAGCTTTACCATTAGAAAGAAAACCAAGATGATCTGAGAATATGTGTTGCTCTGAATTACCTCGGAATTTACTGCTTTTAAAAATTCAATGGAATTCATTAAACGAAGTGAAACTTGAGAAATAAATTTTGCCTCTTACATTATTCCCGCAGTCAACATTATACTCCTACAAAGAGTGCATTTCCAGATACAAGACATGGGGAAGGGCTTTTTTCCCCAAGTATGACAGGTGAAGGGGAATAAAGCCAGTAAACTTCAGTTTGTACCACTTCATGCTTTTGGCGAGATGATCTGCTCACACGTGTTGTACCACTACCTCTGACTTGACAACTCAGCAGTCTGGTCTAGAAAAATCGGGTTCTTTTATAAAACTGAATGCTCTCGGGGGCAGCATCCACCTTCAGCCTTTCCTCTTGAGCATTTCCACCTCGCCAACAGCTGAACACCCAGCCAGGCTCTCCCTGGCACTTCTGGCTACAGAACATCACCTGACACGGTGTTACACTGAGGAGGAGACGGGCAGCG
>VZTG01007653.1:903898-1001503 GCA_013397845.1 Melanocharis versteri
CCCTTTAGTAAATCTGCTTACCGTTTTCATTCTACTTTTTTTAAAATAATGTGTCTGTATGTAGTTTTGTCAGTTACTAATAACATACTATGATTTTAGTAGAAGAAGGGAAGCTGCAATGAAGCCACAGTCCTCCTCAAGTGGCAGCAGGTGCACTCCATTGGTTGATTTTTTTCCCCCCCCATGCTGTTTATGCCTGTTGTGTTTGTTGGCGGCTCAAGTTACCATTTTGGTTACTTGCCATGCATATTGGCTAAGTTCAAATAAATGGTGATACTGCAGTGATTAAATTATTCCTGTGTATGTTGCAAAAATTCCAATGAAGCTTTAATATATTATGATCACTTTTTCTTCAGTTAATGTATGCAATAAAGTGACAGACCCTTTCATGAAGAGTTTGCATTATAAAGGTTAAAAAATCCAGAGGCTACATATATAATCCCAGTCTCCATCTGGAATGCTAGAAAATGGAGGTGTAATGAATCTGTACAACTTGTATGGGGAATTAGGCTGGAATAAGCAGATGTATAATGTTGATGTATATAGAAGTGTAATTTTCTGAACACATGTATGTCTTGCTTTCCCCTGAAGGCAGGATCCAGCCTAGAATTTCCTTCTGGATTAGTCCCAGAAGATGCTGACCTGGAAGAAGGTACAGGTTCCTATCCCTCCGAACCCATGCTGTGCAGTGAAGCCGCTGATGGTGAAATACCCCATTCCTTAGAGATGCTGTACCTTTCTGCTGAGTGTACCAGTGCCACTGATGCCTTGATCGTTCTGGTTCATCTTCTCATGATGGAGACAGGCTATGTACCTCAGGTAGGTAGGTGCAGCACCAAACAGAAGTTTCTGGGTCAGTGTGGGGAAGCTGTGGAATGTACAAGATGCATCTGAGGATCTGCTTCTGCCTTTGTATAGGTCAGTTGGCTGCAGGGGCTGCTAAAGGATCAGCTTCTCTTATTTCCCTGACAGGCTAAAGACAGAGCAGCTTTTAGGTGTGGAAGAAGAGGCCTGTTCCTGTGTTTCTCTTGGTCCTCAGCCTCACTGGGATCCAGCTGAGCCTCCTGTTTCTGCCTTATACTGTTGAGCATGTGCAGATGTGCTTAGATTGTAGCACTTCCCCAAAGCACTGCCTTAAGTGTCAGTGTCATCTCAATGGTATCCTGTCAAGTGCGGCTTAATGAGGCCTAGGTCTGCCAAAAAACTGTCTCTAATTCCATATTCAACTAAGTGTCAAGTTTGGCTTTGGTTCTACTCATCTACAGAGGTATCAGACTCGAACACCTATGGCAGTACATCTGTACAATGTATGCATTCAATTTTTCCCTTTATATTTGCATTTTATGTTTACTAATACGCGGCTGAACATGCAGAAAAAGACTTGGTCTCAGGCAGGCATTCAAATTCTCATCTTTTTTCTTGCAGTAAGGCCGACTAAGCACATGTGGGTGTCTGGTTGACCAGTACCAATTTAATAAATCTGCTAAGTTCATTGCATCCCCATAATTTGAAATGCTATGTTAATAATAT
Source organism: Melanocharis versteri (assembly GCA_013397845.1). Classification (NCBI taxonomy): domain Eukaryota; kingdom Metazoa; phylum Chordata; class Aves; order Passeriformes; family Melanocharitidae; genus Melanocharis; species Melanocharis versteri. The sequence continues at coordinate 905,429 of VZTG01007653.1, forward strand.
ATTTGCCACTAGGAATAAAGGTTGGTTATGTCAGTTAGCAGTGGAGAGAGGGAAGATCCTTGCCCTGCAGATTTAAGAGGAAAGAAAGAATCTGCCTGTACTTGTGGTTACATTGTATCCCCCCTTGATATTCCATCTGAGCCTTTTCATCCTGAAATTGAAAACAAACCTGTTAGTTGACTCAGGTTTTCTAATTAACTTCAAACTATGATTCTTAAATCCCTGTCAGATACTGTAGGTTCACAGAAAAGGTGCAATAACATTTTTTTTGAGCTGCATATTAATTACGTGCAGGAGTTGTCAGAATGCTGGAATGGATGACAGAATGAAGGATGTGTCTCAAAGAAACAGGTGTGAGTGCTCACTGAACGTCTGTTCCTATCAGGACAAAAATTACTGAACTTCACGTAGATTTGCTGTTAGTTTTGGGGAAAGTGTGTATAATCACACATATTCATAATCACTGTGTCATAATGTGTGTTAGGACTGACCTAAGAGTTGAATTGCAAGCATTGAAATTCCACCATTTCCTAACTTGTAATCCTTTTCTCACTCCTCAGCATTGGTACATTGCAAAAGTATGACTCTGTGTTTGTTACCTCTTTGCATTTGTAGGGGATAGAAGCCAAGGCAGTCTCTATGCCAGAGAAATGGAGAGGGAATGGTGTTTATAAGCTACAGTACACACATCCCCTTTGTGGGGAAGGTTCTGCTGGTTTGACTTGTGTGCCTCTGGGAGATCTTATTGCAATTAATGGTAAGTCAGTCAAGTCTTCATCCTGGATGCACATTCCTAAGTATCACCATTGTTTAGGAAGAGAAAACTTGAATGTGCTTTTGTGTGCTCTGCTTTGTACTGCACCTTTATTACTCGGGTTGCTGAGGTGGAGGAGATGCCACTTCCTGATGCTGAATACTCTTGGCATTTCCAGTCTCTGTGTTAACTGTTTCTTTCCCTCTTGTTGTAACAGATCAATCCTTAGGAGACTCAGCTGGTCTTTTTATTTCAATATTGTAGAAATATGTTTGTTGTCTCATTTCATAGGAACTTTGGTACACATTGCCAGACATGAAGGAAGTAGATTTGCTTCGACTGCAATGTTTTGGCTTCTTTCATGTTTTTTGTAAGACAACTTCCAGACTATGTATAACTTCAGTGATGAAGTTGTCTCTCTGTGTTTTAAATTTTGAAATGTCTTTCTTTCTTATGTTTGTAGCAACATTAAAAATCAACGAAGAGATTAAAAGTGTTAAGAGAATCCAGCTATTGCCATCATCCTTTGTTTGCTTTCAGGACCCAGGTATGTCTGAGCTATGATCTCATAGCAGTAAACTGAAAAGTAAAGAAGTGACACAGTGGGTAAGAATATGCTTTAGTAGAGCACCAAATAGGTACAGAATAGCAAAAAAGAATAAAAATGCGGTTATCATTTAAGTTAGTCATAACTTCGTGGTGAAAGGAATTGAGAGTGTAGCCATTTACTCACACTTGTTAGCACAAATTGTATTTCTTGGATTAACAATGCAAGGAAAGAACGTTTCAAAGCTGAGTTTATCCTTTGGCCCATATGCCTGTTATTTATGAGGTCCTAGGCATATGTGTGAATTTCTGGGACAGCAATGCTGGGTGATATCCCCTTTTTGCCTGACAGCTCAGGACTTCAGAGGCTAGTGGTACCTACACTCTTGTTGTGGCACTGTAGCTGTTAAATTCTTTTTGTCAGAAAACATGTGCTGACCACGTAGGTTTCTCCAGAGTGCCAAAATTAGAGGGAAAACTAAGGTGAGGGAAGAGAGAAGGGGAGATCCATGTGAATCTTTATGAGCACAGACCTGACTATCCTTATATTCTCTGAAGGTTATGAGCTGCTTTATTGGCAGTCCAGGCTGACTTGATTTCCTATGTTCTGTGTAGTCGCTGATGTACAAGTCTACTTGAAAGGCTGTAGAAGAACTAACTGAGTGCTGAAGTGTATCCAGTATAACAGTAAAGTCGTCTGGCTCCTCTTTCTTCAGAGAACAGAATGGAAAAATACTTCTGTCAGAGAAATGAAGCTTGCAGGCTTTTAGAAGATAGGTTTATGTTAGGCAGGAGCTTTGAAATCTGACAAGGGAAGCTCTTATGGTTTGAGTCAGTTTATTTCCAGAGAACTCAAGTATTTCCCTTAACTGTGGCTTTTAAGGCTGAAGGGAAAGCTTAGGCTGACCATGGAACTGGTCTCTAGTTTGTCAGTGACTGACTTGTTGCAGGATAGTTACACTCCAGTGGCAGAGCTGCTCCCATCAAGATCACAAGCAGATTAAAGTTGTGTTAATGAGAAAACTGTAACTCTTACATAATTTTTGCATTATAACCTCTTGAAATTAAGCTTTTTCTCACTCTTCTTTGATAGAGAAAGTTGCAGGTGTTTACAAAGACCTTCAGAAATTATCTCGTCTCTTTAAAGACCAGCTGGTTTACTCTCTCCTGGCTGCTGCCCGACAAGGTGAGAGAAAATATTTACCATTAGAGATGGTACTTAATTTTTGAGGATGGAAGGAAGGGGGTCTATCTAAAGCCTTGAAGGAAAAGTGTTGGAAACAGCTGTTCAGTGATAGGTGTATAAAGAATAAGCATAAAGTAATGTATACATGCTAAAGAAATTATATTAATCTTTGTAACTCAGAAAATGTTAATATAATTCTGTCTCACTCCAGAGATGGAAATGGAGTGTCTGTTTTCCACACATAATGATGAGGAAACCCTACCACAATAATTTTGTAGCAGTCGTTCTGTAGTTTTGATCTATTTCTTTGTCAAAACAGGAAAATTTATTTAGCATCATATTTGGAAGTCTGACCTCAGGAATGATCTTGTTAGGAACTGGTCACTGAAAAGGCTTGGAAAGGATGGTAGGAGGTAACCCAGGCTGGTGTTTGGGAAGCAGTAGGAAGCCAGGCTTTCTCTGCATAGTTACTGCCATAAAAGGTCTCAGCATTGTATTTTGAAGACTATTCAGTGGAATTCCCTCTAGACTTTAGTGCATGAAGATTTTATGTGAAGAGCTCTGTATTTGTGTTTTTTTCAGGCTCATGAAATTGGGCATGTCTTTTTTCTTTACTTATTCCTTAGCTCTGTTGCCTATAAGCATTATTGTGTGTGTGTAATGTTTCTTAGGCGTAGTGCTCAGTATAAAGTGTCATTTGCCCTATTTTGTGCACTCCGTAAGTGTACTTGGAGTTGCAAGAGATCTGTTTTGCAAGGAGTCACATCACAGTAGTTGCTTAGAAAAGTGATGTAGCTCAGGCATCAAAGGGAGAGGATTTTAATGTTCTTTCTTTCTTTTAGTGTTCTTAGAGATAGAAGCACCACGTAAGTGGTGTCGAGTTTACTCTGTTTTTTTCTGAACTTTCTTTCTTCTTTCTGTAGCTTTGAACTTACCAGATGTATTTGGGTTAGTGGTCCTTCCTCTTGAGCTCAAGCTTCGGATTTTCAGACTCCTGGATGTCCGTTCCCTCATCTCTCTCTCTGCTGTTTGCCGTGATCTCTACACAGCTTCCAATGACCAGCTTCTCTGGAGGTTTATGTATCTGCGGGATTTCCGAGGTAATGTCAAGGCACATCTTTTTCTGATTACATTCTCATGGTAACAGAGGGATTAGGTCTGACAGGCTTTGAAGAGGCTGCTCAGGCAACCAATAATGATACTTAAACACTGCGAGTAAATGCAGTTGTTTGTGATACTAATCAGTACAGTTGGTGTTGGTCAGGTGTGATTCAGGTGGATGCACAATTTTCTGCCAAGGAAAATGGTTGGCAATCTTCTGAGCCACTACTGGTGCTCCACATGGTCCTTCCCATTGCGTGGTTCAGGCTTTCCTTGTTTTCATCTGTTTCCTTTGCTACCTTGGTGTATTGGCTACTGTAGATATTAGGAAGTGGAGGGAAGATATATTCCTGCTTCAATTTCTCACAAGAGAGTGAAGAAACAAAGGTAGTCAAGGGAAGTGCTGTCAGAAGGCAAAGGCGGAGACAATGTTTCTGGGATTTCTCTATTTAATAACATTTGGAGATGATTCTTTACATGGAATGGGTGTGCAAGTAGATTACCTATCAAATGGACCTGGAGCTTTATATTTTTTAAGATGCATTATCTTTAGGAAAAGATGTATTGACCAGAAGTGTTTTTTGTATTTTGATTATTCTTTGAATTCTGACAAACTGCAGGTGTCTGTGGCACAATATCTGTTGCTTTTCTTAATTCTTTGCTTCTCTTTGTAGATCCTATTGCAAGGCCTCGTGACACAGACTGGAAAGAAGTAGGTGGCTTTTTTATATAATCTCTCTGAGATCAATCTTAGTTTGAGAATTAGGTATGGACTTTGGGAGGCAGTAACTTTGAGTTAAAGTTTAGCTTGAAAGTGTGGCGTTCTGTGTATGCATGTTGGTCAGACTAGGGGAAAGGAGCATCAACAAGTTATATGGTGCATGCTCAAACTGAGGTTTAGACATCTTCCAAAGATGCTGTGCCTGGTCTTTGGTGGGCAGGGGAATTGCTGCTCTGGGTTTTCAGACTGGTGAGGAGCACTTTTTTGGGAAGTGCTGTAAAACGGAATGCAGTTGCTGAAGCTGGAACACTTAGAGAGCTTTAAATGCCTTTTTTTTCTGTTTGCAGCTGTACAAGAAAAAGTTGAAACAGAAGAAGGAGGCCCTGAGATGGAGGCACATGATGCTTCTGCCCCCTATACCTCATCCAATCCCCTTTCATCCCAACCCATTCTATCCTAATCCCTTTCCACCCAACCCATTCCCATCAAATCCAATGTATCCCCCAATGATCATTGGGGGAGAATATGATGAGAGACCAGCACTTCCATATGTTGGAGACCCAATTAACTCACTCATTCCTGGCCAGGGAGAAGCACCAGGTCAGTTTCCTCCATTCAGACCACATTTTGACCCAATTGGCTCCCTGCCTGGAGCAAACCCTACGCTTCCAGGACGAGTTGGTCCCAGTGACAGGTTTCCACCTCGACCCAGCCGGGGCCGCCCCATGGACATTCGCCGTGCATTCATTTGATCACTGCTTTTGCCTGCAGGGAGTTTTGTAGTCGCTGAGCTTGCTTTCTGACTGCAGGAGATTGCAAATCCCAGGCACTAACATCTGCCTTCTTGTGTCAAGAACATGCGTGCATGGTGATGTCCCAACCGCAGAGGCTGGGTTTGTTTTGTGCTCTGGTAGTGCTGTACCACCTGGCACTTAAGGTCTGTTCCTCAAAGAGCTACGACTTAGAGCAGTTTGTTCTGCTTCCCCCCCTCCTTGCCCTTAATCGTCTGTGAAGTGCTACTTAGAGACCAGAATACCGGCCAAGTCCTTACTGCATCAGATAAAGAGCACTTTAAATACAAACCCTCTCCTTGTCTGTCTTATTTGAAGAGTTTTACTAAATTGCCAGGATAAAGGGTTTTCTTTAAAATCTACCTGGCTAATTAGTAATCTTTATTAACAAAAAAGTTACTGTGTACCACATAGAACAGGGTACTGCCACTGTTATGGTAGATGTGTGTTCATGGAAATTTTTAAAGGTGGTGTTTCCTTTTTCCTTTAATATTTTATTAGGTAAAAAGCCTTTTTGTATAGTTACTTAATGCACAAAGAATACAGCAACGGGATTTTCTTTACAATGGAAATATTAGAACACAATTCATTTTACAAACAATTGAGTAAAGTCATGCTACAGTGCAACTCAGAAGTCTAAGCAGAAGCAGAGCAATTTTACAAAGAATCAGCAGCAAAGCTTTTGACTTTTTCCTCGACTTTACAAGTAAGGATCTGTAGTATGTGACTGCATTTACTGTGTTTGAACTAAAAGTGGTGCGAAAATACATCTTTTCTCCCTGTCTGACGTACTTAAAGAATTAAATAGGCTGACCTGGTTGCAGTGGAAATGGGATCACAACAACATGAGAAGCAGAATGAATTCTGACTTAGTAAATTCCATTTAATTCCATTATTTAAGTATCAGATTATATCTTGCAAAAGGAAATGTGTCGTAGCATGTTATGAGCACCTTTCAAGTGTTGTCTTATTAACTAATGAGCAGCTAACAAGACCACAGTTAAAGTTTCCTGATGAGACCTGCAAGCTGATGCTGGAGCTCAATTAAAGGAAGACTGGAATGACTAAACTTTGCTAGAACTTTTAATTTCTTACGTATTTTTTAAGATGATTGATCTCAGTGTTTCTACAAATGTGAATGATACTGATGACTGTTGTGACAACTGATAGTATTTTCTAAACCATTTTTGAAATTCCAGCTGTGGAAATGGAATGACATTTCCTGTTAAATACAAGCTGTTTAATCGGTAATACTTATGTGCTTTTTCAGGTGAGATTTCAGTGGTTCATCTTCTTGTTTTGTATAAAATTAGCTGACTTCAGTAAGGTCAGGAACTTTTGCTAGTGGAAGTAAAATATAATACTTTATTTTGCTGTCAGTAGTTGTATTGTTTCTTTCTTCCCTTTTCTACTTCACAGGAATAGTTTTCCTTCACTACCAAGATTAGCCTTAACTTTTGTCTTCAGTGGTTGAATTGCTGTGTTCCAAAAGAATTTTCACAAGTGAAATATATAGTCAAATCTCTTAGAGTTTATAGCGATTCTTTATATTCCACTGGCTATAAAAAGGAAAAGGGAAATCTACACTGTTTTGGTTTTGCACCATTTTGTCCTTGTGATGAGTGCTTCAGCAATGCATAAATAATATTCAGATAAGGTCATAGAGCTTTAACTGATAAAATAGTTCGTAACTTACCCTTTTCCTTTTTTTCCAAGCTATTTCTGGGAACAGTGATCACATAATGCGTGAGAGAAGTTAATTGTGTGGTGCCAGTGGTACTCACATTGCCAATGCCTTGATGACAGTCACATGGTTTGCCCTGCAGGCAAGCTGTGTGCTGCTCTGGAATTGGGCTCTCTTTGCTGTGAAGACAACCATGAAGTCATACTTCTGCCAGGCTGATGCCAGAGGTTCAGTTTATTCTGGATTTTGTCATTGGAATGTTTTTTTTTGAAGTAATGAACTCAGCCCTTTTACACATACACCACTAAGTGACCTGAAGATATTCCTTCCCTTTTTTTGTTGTCCTTCACATTGTAGTAAAGGTATTGTGAGCCAAAGATTAGGGAACCTGACTTAGCCAGAACTGTAAAGTTCCTTAAAGAGGCGTTCCTGTTATTCATAAAACAGGGTATAAAGTATCTCAGGACCAACAGTGTAAAATTAGAAGACAAAACAGAGGAAATACTTGAAAACTAGCTGCTTTGTTTATTTGCGAGCTCCTAACTCAAGTGTGTGTGTCATTGCTGTTGCAAACTGCAAAAGAGAAATCACAAAAAAAGAAATGCCTGAAGATGAGCATTCCTTACCTGTACTGCTCATCAGTATCCAGCACTGTAAAGGTTGCTACTAAGAGTCACTTGGAAATAAGGAACTATTATCATTGGCTTTTCTGTGTATTGTTTTATCTTATTCATGAGACTTTAAGCGAACCAGAGGAAGCAACTGAGCCATACACAAGGCGTAAGGTTTTATGTACCTGCTTGTGATTAGTGGAAGACGGTAAAATACCACTGCATTTATGAGTAGAACTGCTGTTCTTCTGGACCTTAGCTTGCCTGGGAATGTGTGTTCCATTCCTCTTGAAATACCACATCTAGCTATGACAAGAAAGTCAAGGTGTTCCTCAGTTTGTAGCTAAACAGCAAAAAGTAAACTGATTTTCCAGGTGGTGGATATGGTTGGGTGTTGTAGCTGTGTCCCCAGCTACTTCTTGGGCTGGACCCAAACTCATAAACCTGCTCAGGTTTCTTGGCTTCCAGGTGAAGAAAATTAAAGCAAACAGGACAAAAGAAGCTCTGACTGAGTGCTCAGTTTTCACATCTGTGTGAGAAAGATCCCAAGGTGTGCTGTGGGGCTTGTGTGCCCTGTTATTTAAATGTAGCTTCTCTTTACCAGTTTTTCTGTTGTTTTCTTACTGCCCCTGCTGTTTTATTTAGGTACCTAAATGCCTCTTGGGTATACCTTAGTTTCCCATTCATATAAAAGGAGAATACCCCTTGTATTCGCTGTTCTCTTTTTTAGAGCGTAGGGATTTTGGAGTAGAAAGCCAGCATCAAAGGCGGTAACTTGAAGATGGGATGATGTCTTTGTGAATCTCTTGCTAGCCCCAGCATCTAGTATGTGAGCATCATAGCTGTAGATTTGAAGTGTACTGTTGGGACAGCTACAGGACACAACATAGATTTTCATCATTCTAACTTTGGAAATCAACTCAGTGTTTTAAAGTACTTCTGTGAATAGAACCGAGGTGCTTTTTCAGGAACTATGGACTAATTAAAGCTGAGAGTGCCCATTGTTTGTACTTCATGTTGCAACTTAAAGCCAGGAGGTGAGATGCAATTCTGTTTGCTTGTCCCTTGAAAGGTGACAGCTGGGAGCTGTAGGCAAATGAAGAGATTGAGTCACTGCTGAGTATCAAAGCTGACAGTGCTATCCTGTTCCTGTGGTCTGTCAGAGGACAGCCCTGCTGTGTTCAAATGCAGCCTCAGCAAATGACCCAGCTGTTGCACTTTCAGCAATGAACTGCTGTTGATTTATGAGGCCATGTCATACTAGTCACCATTCCTTTTTGTATGTGTTGTGTTGGTAAGGGAATTGTAGAGTTTCAGGGGATAAAGCAATTGAGGATTCTTGCAGTAAACTTTCATTTCTGTCTCTGTGTCTCTGGTGACCATTTAGTGGGGAAAGGCATAAACCATGCTGAGGAAAGTGTTACAGAAGGAAATCCTCTCCTGCCTGGGTTGTATTACCTCTTCTCCATACAGTGGAGCCTGTTAATCTGCTATTCTTGCCAGTGGGACAGAGCTTGCTCAAGGCCATTTCTCATTCTTTTATTGCTCCCAGAGACTGCAAAACAACAGGGACTAGTTTTTTTTTTTTCTCAGATGATGACATATATTTATGATGCTACACTATAAACTGCTTATCAAACCCTGAAGGACAACACAGAACTGAGGAAAAAAACCAAAACAAAACAGAAGACAAACCATCAGAGAGTAAGGTGGTTCTGTAATACTGAACTTGAGGTATAAATCATTGATTCAGTCTCTTGAGGGACTTCCAATCTGGAAAAGCTATGCTGTTACTTGCTGTTATATGTGCAAAGGCCTGCCCAGGGGTAGGTCATACAAGGTCCAGATGACTTCATTGGATTTAGATGTTCATTACAGGTGCTATGCAGGAAGGATTTCCTTGTTTGGCTTTATTCCCACCAGTGAATCATAAGATCCAAGATGGCAAATGCAGCTGTTGCTTTTGCTGCTTGTTTAAGTGACAGCAAAGATCTGGGCCATTGGCTCAAATATTTTTTTAACTTGCTGACCTCCCTGGGCATTTTTAAGTATCATCATGGTGAAGTTGCCAAGGGAAGCACAAAGCCAAGTCTAGCCTCAAAGCTGCATGTTGAGGAGGTGGAATGAGGACTGGCACCTGCCACACACATTCGGTGTGTTCCAAACAGACCTCACAGGGTGCAAGGGTAGGCTCTCAGCTGGTATATACTATATATGCATGGATATATATAAATACATGGATTTACTCAGGGTGAGTTTTTTCAATTATGACCATGGCTTTTGTGGGTTTTGTCATGTCCCAGTTCCAGGATATGTGCACAGACACAGCTTCGTTCAGTGTTGCAGGCTTAGAGGAAAAGCACACCAGCAAAGATCCATCTCTGTCTTCTCTGGAAGAATAATTCTTGGGAGTAGTTAGGGAGAGCTAATACTGATTGTTACCTGCTTGGGACAATCCCATACATGCCCTCCCGTGGCTTGGTGTCTCGGGATGGACCCAGGTCATCTTATTTGTGAAGTACAATTTTCCAGTTCTGTTGCAGGTTTGTCACCTCGCATTCATTTTGCATTCACTCCAGCAAAGTCAGTGGAAATTCAAGGCGGGAGACAGGATTTCACTCCATCTCTCTGTCCATTCAGTATTATGGAACACTCAGCATACAACTATCTGCACTTCATCAGCTCTGCTATTAATTAAGCATGTTCCTGAGGGACATACACAGCCAGATGTGACCAAGTCACCAAAGTGCTTGGAGTTTAGCTGGATTTTGTCTGGAATTTGTGTGAACTGTGGATGTGAACTCTGGTGTTTTCAGGGCAGGGGAAGAAGTTGTTTTTTGTGTGGAAGACCCATTTCTTAGGTTATTTTTGAACTAAGGCTACAGGGTTAGATCATGACATTTTTCTCTCAGAACTTGGGAATCACCTGCAGGGGACATAAATGCAAGGTGTGAAACAGAGGTGTTTTATCTGCTATGAGCAGAGTGATCTGGAACAAAGCAGCAGTCCATCTGGCTGACCTGCTCGTGTGATCTTTGGTGCTTACTGATGCCTGGTACTGTATTTATCTTGAACGTAGTTTTGCTCTGAAAAGTGACTTTTTATGAAGTTGGTATCATGAAATTCCACAGCTCACCGGATTTCAATGCTCAGGCATGCTCACTTTGTCAGTCAGTGGATACTTATTCTTGACTCTGCCTTTGCACATGTGTTTCTGAAAGACGCCTAATTTTTTTTAGCTTGACCTTAACAAGAATTCAGTAATTGGAAGTTAACCGTTGTATTGACTATATACAAATCAAAATAAAACCCAGTTTGCACTGTCATAACTGTGTTGACTCCACAGGGGTTAGCAAGAGTAAAATTTGCTTTACAACTCAGTCATTTGAACAGATGTGATTCTGATTATGCACAAAACGCAATGAAATAGTGACACTTTTATACAGTCACTTTTCAGACCGTTATTCAAATATTTTCTTTGTATTAAAACAACTATAGTTTTCTAAATTCCCTTTACCCAGGTGTTAGTTGTAAATCGCTGGGTTCACTGAGTATATTCCAGGATGACATCAGGTATGACATAATGTAGAGTGAGGGCTGACAAAAGCACAGATCCACCTGCAGGACTGTTAATCAGAAAACAGGCTAGCAAATGATTTCCTCAGGTTGCGGATGGTCTCAGCTTTTGCTTCATCTTCAGTGGCATTTCCTCGCTGAGATGACTCAGATATGCTGAAGCTGTTTGTCAGGGACTGCGATTTGCTGAAAGGGAAAATGGAGTTCAGACTCAGCAGGAGAAGGTGGGAATTCAAAGCTGGTTACTCATGCTTTGTGTTTCATCACACAGACAAATGCAAGGATAAAAGGAGAGGTCGGCACGGAAAATCTCCATGTGCTAAGACATCCAGGAATGGGGGAGGTGGGATAGAATGGGGCATGGGCAAGTGGCTGAGTCCAAACTGGTAAGTGTTGATGAAAATATCTGGCTAGAAGTATCCCGTTGCCGTTTGGTGAGGAAATGTTGTGAGAAACCCTTAAGTGATTTCATTACCAATACAGAAGATTGGATTAATATGAGGGGTCACCTGTCTCTCATCAGCCTTACCAGCAATGATGGTCTTGGCCTTTCAGCCGCGAGACCACCAGAGGTTTGCTAAGTTGGTATCCAGATGCCCTGCAGTGTGTGCTGTTTCCTGCCCTCCCTGGCCTGTCTGCTCTGACTGTCAGCTCTGTAATGCAGGGCTTTGGCTTGACCGCACTGCTCCTGCTGGCTGTGTATCTGCTAGCGGTCAAGTTCAGATCAGGACTGTGCTTTTGAAGTAAATGTCCCAACTTCCCCTGCTACCATGCTTAGTTTCTTCTGGTTAGTTATAGGTATCCAGCACAAAACCAGACTGGGAAAAGTCCAGAAAGTGTATAGTGTGGTGACTGCATCTTTAGCACCAACATTTTGATTCTTAAGTACACTTCTTATAGTTTGCCTTGCTAATGTAAACATAATCACTGAAAGCCTGTTCTAGAACATCATTCCTCTGCTTCTCAGAAACTGTCTTAGTCCTAGCCTATATTTTGCTCTGGCCTGTTCATACCAATTTGCTTGCATTAACTTCTTGTCAGCATCAGACTTTTGTTTGCTCCGTTTTCCTGCCATGGTGCCAGCTAGATATGCTGCACAAAGGGTGACAGCAAAAGTTGCTTCCAAAGATCTACAATAATTCAGCAGCGTGCTCTGCTCCAGAAGAGTGCTTCCCCATACAGTCACCATCCGGAATTTTATATACATGAATAGGGCCATTTCCACTTCTCCCTGTCTCCCCAGCCTTTTTACTACCAAATGCAAAAAGAACCTTTGTTGCTCCTGCACTTAGGAAATAGTGAAGGAATAACTCCTGATGAGCTTTCTGGCCAATATTGTGCTGTTTGCAGCCTGTAAGGAAGGCAGTGGCTGTGTTGATACGGCCAGGGTAGAGCACACGATTAACAGTGAGCACATGAACAAAGGAAGAGTGTGAAATCTTAGTGATGTCAAATACAACCTGTTCTTCCTGACAACAGATCACTGGTGGTCTGTTTTACCAAGGGACACACATTTACCTCTGAAGTCACTCACAGCTGTGCAGGCCTTTGTCCCTGGGTACTACTGCCTGACAACATGTTTTTCATGTCAGCTCAGGGTACCTTTGGGACAGCCTTATTCTAATAGCTACAGCTACCAGCAGTTTGTCAGAGCACTTACTTCAGGTGTGGGTGTGGGGTGGCTTGCTGCTTGGACATTTCCGTGGGGCTTGGCTGGCTGGGAGCCCGGCCTTGGGCAGGAGGCCTGGGCTGCTGTGGAGGGAACGCGCCTGCCTTGGAGGCCTGGACTGGAGAGGACCCAGTTGCTGATCGGACTTGCTGTGGAGATCCAGGGGACCTTTGCTGCTGAGGGGAAGTGGACTGGGGACTCTGGGGCTGCTGTCCTTGAGGAGAGAGCCGCTGCTGCGGGGGTGCGTTTGTTCGTGGCGGCTGAGATCCTTGTGGCTGGCGTGGCCCGCCTGAAAGGGACACATAGACATAAATGTGAGGAGATACGTGTGGTGATGCATGTGGTGGGCAACAAGCACGGAACATCCCTATGGAAAGATGGGTTTGGCTAAGAGGAGAGACTCTTCAGAGTAGCTTCATGGAGAAGAATATGGCAAATCCTCTCTTATAGGCCTAAAATTAGTGTCATGCCTTCCTCTCTAGAGTTGTCTATTTCTCTACCTTCTTCAGCACTGAAGTCGTCCCTCCACTCTCCCCAAAGGGAGTCACTGCAACCTGCCTTACCCCTCATGTATCTGGTGTTTCTTGTCCTTGGTGAGCACTTCCTGCTTGGGGAAGGAAGAGTCACTGGAGAACCAGCTCTGCGGGAAATGTAAACTGACCCCGCTGGTTTGGGTCAGCAGTCCCTTCGAGGGCCCAGCAGTTTGATGTGAGACATTCCATCCTATCACTATCCATACCTCTGTTCCAGAACCATCACTAGGTGGCTTCAGTAGCTTTGGTAGCAGAGGATGTGGAAAACAATTGGACGTGACATGAGAAATTGCTAGACATGGGAGATAATACTGTGAGAACCTGACGAAAGTTGCAGAGTGTTGTGACGGCTGGTTGGATTTCATAGGTGGTCAGGGGAGTTATGTGAGAAAAAACTTTACAGAGAATTGAAGGGGAATACTGGAGACAGATAAGGAGTGGTATCCTGCAAGGCCAACAGCTCATATCAGTAATAGTATGGAATGCCAAGATTGCATAGATGTGTTTGGTATCAGAAATGCTAAATTTCGGATGCAGCAAAGCTGTGACCAACGAGAGAAAGATAATTAGAGGAGGGTGTTAATTTGGTAGAAGCTTGAAATGGAGAAAGGAAGGGAAAGTGGCAAAAATGAAGGTCTAATTAGTTATGTGAATTGAGTGGTTGGTATGATCTGGCTACCCACGGGGCAGCCCTGTGCTTCATCACCTCAGCGTACATCAGGACAGTAAGCCAAACCTGTTGTTCTGACCAAGCCACGTAAGTCAAACCTGCTTCTGCTGTCAGGAGGAGTTGGGGGTGTGCTCTTGCTGACATGTGGACTCTTGGACAGATGGATCAAGGATTCTGGCATTGCAACATTGATGTCTGTTCCAAGCCTGACAATACATCTTCCCATCACTTCTTAACACTTGTAGCCACCACAGCTTTGTGCAAACAATATACTCCTTGCCCAGAATCCTGCTCCAGAGCCAGTTTATGCGGCCTTGTTTTGCTGAGCCAAATCCTACCAGTGGTATCAACTGGATCTATATCAAATTTTCACCCCACTTTCTGAGCTGCTGTGGAATATGACAGTATCTGCTTTAATAGTACACTGAATTTGCTGTGTGCTTGTCAGTCAATTGGAAAATGAGTGAAACCTGTATTCTGATACCTTTTATTTAGAAGGCAAACTGATGGGACTCAGAGTCATCACTGTCACGGGAATCAGAGAACTGTACCTTGTGGAGGAGGCCGTGGTTGTGACAGTTGTCCAAGCGGAGGTCCAGTCTGAGATTTCATTGACACAGGCTGAACTTGTGGAGGCTAGAGGGAAAAAAGCCAATCCTGTTAATACAGAGTCCCCAAAGAGAAGCCCTGAGGTAATACAGGAACTGTAGAGTCATGAAGTGTTCCTTAAATACACACTCACACACATGCAGCATCTGGCTGGTAAAATCTCATGGGACTAAAATGGAGAGGTGAGTAATAAAGAGCATAGAAGTTGTTTGCTCACAGGGAATAACAATGAAGTTACAGTTTAGAATGTTTTTTAGGCAATCAGGAATTACCAAATATATCTGGCCCGAGGGGTTCTCTTAGTCCCATCTCCCACTTTGGACAGTTGCCAGCACCAGATGTTCCGAAGGAAGGAGGGATGAACCATGGAAATGTCTATGGAGTAATCATCTCTGTACCCTAAGGGGTCTCCTCTTGATTGCTAATAAGCAAGAGCCAGCTTCGGCCCTGAAACATGAAGCCTATTATCTGCTCCACAAAATCTTTGCAACAGTTCCAGATATTTTGTTTTGATATTTACATCCAGACCCTTTGAGTCTTGCTCAACTTTCAGCCTTACTGTCTTTCCCATTTCTTATCTCCATTGCTTTATTCTGAGTTTTGAGACTAGTTCTCACAACCTGCCCATGCTAGGCCATTCATTATTTTGTAAACCTTCACTGCCCTCTCTCTCATTCACCTCCTTTCTAAAGCCAAGAGACTTTAGAATCCCTCCAGTCCCTCCATGGGAATATTTCCAAGCCCTTAATTGTTTTCATCACCAACTTTTCTTTCCCAGCTTTGTAATTCCTCCTGCAGATGCCAGAGATGGGTCTGCTTACATTTTTCCAGATGAAGCAATATCTGGGTTCTCTGTGTACATTGCCAGTTCATTTTTCCTGCGTCCTAATTTCCTGCTTTTCCCTTGTCAACACAACCATAGGCTGAGCAATGGTTTTCATTAGCCTGTATGTGACAAAGTATTTCTCAAAGGAATGGCTGGTGCCACTTGAAAGTTCTGCACATTGTTTATGCTCTCCCTCTCTCTACCCCCAGCTTAGCTTACCCTTCAGTCTTCCATATGGAGTTTCATTTGCTGTTGTGGTGACTGAACATACATAGCTCTGTCAGATGTTCTTCACTGCCATCCCTGGTCCTGACTAACACAAATAATTTGGTGCCATCTGCTCTTTCTTCTCTCTCACTGTTTAGTCTTTTTGACAGAAATTTTAATAAACAGATTAAGCAACACAGAGCTGCTGCACAAAGGGCTGCTCCAAAGTTAACAAAAGTCTGAGTAAACCTATTGCACAGAATTGTTTATGAAAACCAGGGAAGCTGGAGACAGATAGGCTGGCACATGCTGGATTATTTACATGGAGAAAATCATGATAAAAGGGTCTTCAAGGCTCCTGAAAGGTCAGGAGAATGAGCTAAGTGATTATGGAAATGGGAAGAAATGTTTCATAGCTGGAAACATTGAAATTAGTTTCAACTGACTAACATAAATGTGATGAAGTTGTCAGTCCATATTTTGTACTATTTATCTGGGACTTGCAAATGGATGGGGAAGGAAAATCTGGGAATTTTCCATTCATGGCTTCTAGCCCTACATAGCTTGGGAACTAAACCTTAGTTTGGTGTTGATGGAAATTTACTGTCCTAATGCTGTGAGACATCCTGATTAGACTAGCCAAAGAAAGGGAATTAGATCTCTTATTCACCTCTACAGCCTTTCCCTACAGTCAACCAAGGCATCTCAGAGATAAAGGCAAAACAGATTTTTGAGGCTGAGAGATTAAGGGGTGAGGGCCAGCCCAAGGTCTTCTGCCTTTGGAAGAGAAACAGTGAAGAGAAAGTCTGGTGGTGGGTCAGAGAGGTGAGGAGAGAGCCACAGTGTAGCCATGAGACCAGGTTTCATGTTGAAGGCATGAAAGCAAATTTGTCATTGACATCCTGTCCTGGGCTCAACCAACCCATTTATCAGCATGGCCAGGCTCAGTATCATTGAAGTATCCCCTCTGCTAAATATTTGAAAGAATTAAAATCTCTCGTATCTATATCTGAGGTCAGCTTCTGCTTCTGTTACCTTGCCTAAGGCTTTTTGACTAGCTACATCATTTTGACTGATTGCCTGTTATCTACCACTTCATGAAAGAATTCCCAAAGAAATGAAAGGAAATTAATGGGGCATTTTTTCTTCTTTGCAAAAAAGTAATGTGGTAAATGCCCTTAGCTGTGGTTCTGCTGATTGATTTATTCTTCTGTATTCTTCTTTAAATTATCATTTGAGAGAATTCATAAAGTCTATGACTTGTGTAAATTTTTCTACAATACTCTTACAGCTTTCAAGCTACATATTTTGTATTTGTTGTACACCAATCCTCTGGAGCAGTAACTATTTCTAATGATATGCACAGTTTTTTGGCAGCTTAGTCACTTTCCAAATTCAGTTCATTGGATGCGGCCATCTGGAGTTGGGGGCTTAATAATTTTTTAAAATATCAGTCATCGCTGATTTAATAACTGTTTTTGTTCTTTTCTGTGTCATTCTGATCAGGAAAAACTATAACAAGGTAAAGTTGTTCCCCACTTTCAGCAATTACATTTACTAGAGTCACAACACTGTCCCTGTTGTCTTCCTTTCCTCCCTTAACTCTGGATGATCCATAGAAACCACCAATTGTTTGGTAGGGTTCCATTTTCTGATGAACTCAAAGAACTTGTTTCATTCTTTCCTCTATCTGCTCCTCAAAATTAATTTTTGTCCTTTTTACATTTCCTTTTATTACTTGTATGATGCTATATAAAGGTCTTCTTAAATGTCAGATTTTCAAATTGGAAAGATTTTTTTTCTGCCCTGTTTGTCTTGAATGTCCTTTTTGTCATTTAACTTTACAAGTTTATTTCTCACATTCTTGGTTCAGGGGCAGATCAGAAATGTATATATGCATTCTGGAAAACAGTGGTCTCTCAAATAGCATCTATACAGTTTTACTGCCAGGCAGTTGATTTATTTTCTTTTCTCACTGCTTGTGTCATACCCTTACTTTTTGATATCACATTTGTCCCTTGGACATTAAATCTAATGGTACACACTCACTTTCTGAATTTGTACCTGGATATTTCTTAGGGCAAAGTCAAGGTGTTTTTACCTCCCTCTGAATTGCTGTCCCACTGTGATGTTTGACTTGCTTCTTGATAGCTGAAATCTCACATTGTTTTGACTTGTTACTTTTCCATCTCTGTCAATTCTGTGCACTCAGTTTCATAATTTCTCAGTTTTCCTCGACCCAGAGACTAGTATAGAGAGGTCCAATAATATGTATATGTATTCTATTCATACCCACAGGATATCCAAGGATTCATATTTCTATGTATTCAGTACTGCTGTCTTCATATTAGAACTGCTATTTGTATTTCTTCTGTGGAAGTCTTTACCTGTAGCTCTAGTTCTGCATCTCACCAGCCTCATAATTAATTATTTCTCTCTAGACACTTCTAACTGTTATAACATTATGTTAGTAATGTAGCATGTACGATTTTTGTGATGTTTGTAGGACCAAGCTCTTTCTCTGTAGTAAAACACTCTATTTAACATGTTTGTGGGTTTAGTTTTCTTGATTACATATACAGGTATTTCTAGATTTCTTGTGTTCCTGATGAATACTCTTTTCTTATTTGACTCTTCTTTTTGACATCCTATCCCTTCAAGATTTGTTTTGTTCTTGTTTTGGCCCTAATTTAGGTCTGCTGTAATCCAATCCAATCCTGTACCAGTATATTACGGACATGGAAAACAGATGCATCTGTCCATGTTCTCTGTTTCTGCTGGCTTGCCCTTTGCTCTTAGTTCATACACTCTATATCTTGGCTATTTCAGATGGTAGTTCTTGATTCCACTTTGTAAATGCTATCTCTTCTGTATCACTTTCCCTGCCTCAAAGCGTTTTCAGCATCTATTAAATGTTTACTCCTTCACTCTAGATAAAACTTGGAGTTACTCCAAATACCCTTCATGCTGGGACCTGGTTTAGCAGGAGTGGACTGTCATATGACAAAGGCAGAGCACCATAAAGTGCCTTCTTCCATTTTTTTGTCAGAAGTGGAAATGAAAATTGTACCAGTGCATTGCAATCAGTTTTGTCCCTCAATATTTTTACTCTCTTGTCTCTTCTGTGGTACAGATTTGTTGTCCTCAAACCTTCATGCTTGGTTCCCTGTTGGATATTGAAAGAGGTGTAGCAAGTACACCTGGATACTCAGGTTATGTTCTAGGGTGTTTCATTTACATAGAACTGCCCCTGGGAAATCTAGCAGTAAAATTAGATGCATTTGATACTCGGAATGGATGTATACAAGAAGAATTAAGGGGTCAGTTTAAATGCAAAAGTGGCAGGTTCTTATATGAGTTCAGCCTCAATAAAGCCTCCCCCTCATGAAGGCAGCAAAGGACATCTCTGAAGAAGAAACTGCAGTAAGGAAGGGAACAAGTCTTGCTGGAGATTCCCACCTTCTGTTCTCGAAAGCAGAACAGGGATGCAAAAACCAGAATGAAACCTATCCTGAGGGTTGGTGTTAGACAGAAATGAAGCTGGGCATTAGAAGAACCTCTAAAAATGCCCGTCTTCAATGGGAATAAATGAACTTAGCAAGTCAGAATGTCTAGATGCATGGACATGCTACTGGTGTGATGTCACATTTATCTGGAAGGAAAGTAAGGGAGAGAGGTGTGTTCCTTAGGGGCACCCACTTCAAGGAGTCTGTGAGAGTCTCCTTTGGAAGAGCAGGAGTCAGTCTGTCCAATACACTCCCATATGGGACTGTTCAGCTCTCGGAGATGTCTGACTGCCTGACACGCTCAGCAAGGAGAGAGAAAGAAAGAAGTTCAGGGAAATAACTTGGTTACAAGGTCTCTATTCACTCATACCCAAGGCCTCAGTGGTGACGGTGTAGATCCAGCAGTGACAACAAGCTGAGTCATTTTGGAAACAACCAGATCAGCTATAAGTTGTCTGTCCTCTTCTATGTGCTCCCCAATCAGGGGCATTGAGCTGTCCATCACCTGCCACAGGAGAAAAAAACAACAGTTAGTAAGGAGGTTTCCTGCTGGCAGATGCCTCTTACATTAACCTGTTTTGTGTCTCCACATGCTTGCCAATATCTATAGTCACCACTCTCCTCATGCTGAAACACGCTTGACTTCTCCAGGCATGGGATTTCACTTAGGGTTTTCTGGAAATAGCATGTATTTCCCCCAGCTCTCCATCTTCTTTCCCTTCACAACTTGGGAGCCAAGCCAAGACTTATGGTGGCTGGAAGCTCAGGTCTCTCTGGAATTGTCCCACAGTATTTGGGGGTGACATTGCAACTGAAAGGGCCACAGGAGAAGAGAAACCACATGTACTGAAGCCTGAGGAGATGAAAGCAACAGGGACTGGAGGAAACCAGGAAACATTTGGGATTAATGAACACAGAGCACTGCACCCTGAGAGGGAAAATAAACACCACAGATGTGTAATGAATAGGATGTCACCAAACCAGCACCAAGTGCAGGAAAATAAACTTATTCTCTGCTTGTCTTCTTGATAATGCTGTGATACAACTGCTTCCCAAGCAAGTTCTACAACTCTGCTGGGGAAAACTGGGAAGCAAGACAGTGGGGATGGGGAAGGAAAACTGTCAGAGGGTCTTTGAGGTAAGAAATGGCCTCAAAACAATAATACTGAAAGCACAGCAGACCCTCAGCTGTATTGCAGCCCTGAACACAATTTTCAACAGTTCATCATAAATCAAGTGCTTTGCAAACATTAGCTAAATCCCACAGGAAGAACTGTACTCTGATGAAGTTAAGATTCAGCTGGAGTAAATATAATAGTACAAAAATATCAGGGTTGGAAGAGTTTATTTTATTTTGCTTTATTTTTAAAGCAAACATTAAAATCCCTGGAAATGCAAAGTTGAAGGTTGAATTGCTCAAGAAAGGCACTGACTCACGCTCAGATAACAATCGGAAGTGCACTCCACCCTGGCACGGCTGCAAGAGTACACTCTTGGAGGGAAATGGAAAATTTTGCACCCTCTTTTTTTAGATTTAAAGTAGAGGAAATCAGTGAGGTGAGTTCACTGAGTTCGTATTCTGCTCTTTTCTTGCAGAATAATGGTTTTGTTTAATTTCCATAGGTGTCTTTTATGAACACCAGGAAAGCTACCTAGAAACTTTTAACTAGGGTATACATGGAGAGTGGATTGATGTTTATATCCATGGCCTACTTGGCCCAGGGGGCAAAAAGAGAAGGTTAGAAAATTATATGTCAGTGTTTGGCAAAATACACAACGCAGCTTTCCCTTCCACTATCCACTTAGATGTTCTTCTACTGAGAGATGAGGTGGGGAATGGCCAATTCCCACCTGGGTCTCACTAGCCAGGGGCTCCTGGTGGCCCTCCAGCAGGTCCCTGCACAGGTTTCCCTCCTCTGCACTCTTACCTTAAGAGGAAATGTGGCAATTACAGTTCCCGAGAAAGAAGCGGCCCCCGTGTCCCCGCACGGCGCGGTGCGGGGGCCCGTGTGACCACTAGATGATGCCGTGTGACCACTAGATGATGCCGTGTGACCACTAGATGATGCCCTTACCCTGCCGAGAGCCAGGGGAGCCGCGCTCCCGGCTCCCACCCTCCTGGGAGCCGCCGAGACGCGGCTCTGCCCAAAACACCCCGAACGCCGCTTTTCATAGACTCCTAGGATGGTTTGGGCTGGCAGGAGCCTTTAAAGGCCATCCAGTCCAATACCCCTGCTATGAGCAGAGACATCTTCAACTAGATCAGGTTTCTCTGAGCCCCATCCAGCCTGACCTTGAATGTCTCCACACATGGGCCATCCACCACTGTCTGCACTGTAAAAAATGTCTTCCTTATATATAATCTGAATGTACCCTCTTTTAGTTTAAAATCATGATCGTTTGTCCTGTTGCAACAGGCCCTGCTAAAAGGTTTATCCCTGTCTTTCTTATGGGCCTCCTTTACATACTGGAAGGTGCTTATAAGATCTCTCCAGATCTTTCTCTTCTCCAGGTTGAACAACCCCAGCTCTTTTGGGAGCTGTCTTCGTAGGAGAGGTGCTCCAGCACTCGAATCATCTTAATGGCCCTTCTCTGAATCTGCTCCGACAGGTCAGTTTTGCTCCTGTGCCGAGAACCCCAGAGCTGATCTCCCCATCTCAAGGACTGCTTTTTCCTATTTCTGAGTCTGCAGTGGCTGAAGAGGAAGGTGGTGCTTTATAAACCAAAGGTACCAGGGGGAGTGAACCCTGGAGCAGTGAACCCTGGAGCAGTTCCACCTGAACCAGTGAAGGTGCACCAGGGATGAGGCTCTCTGCTGTCCTGGTGTGTAGTGCCTGGAAGGGGAATGTGAGATGTGGGAGACAGCAAATACAGGAGTGAACGACCACATGCACAAGGGAAGGCCATTGAAAATGGCAGTGATTTCTGTGGGTAAAATGACACAGCTGGTTGCCACTGAACTGAAAAGAATCATGAGATGTCACCTTGTCTGTCCTCCAGGAAGGGCAAATTGGTCTGGAACTGGGCAGATACAAATGCTAATACTGAATAAATCAACTGGCTGAGAGGAATATATGAATTACAGACAGATTGCACTCATCCCTTCCCCAGCGATCACAGAAGAACTGGGCAAGGCAAGATGTCAGCACATACGGACCCCGCCTTTGTGGCTGCCCAAGGTCAGTGGCTGCTCCTGGTGCAGCTGCTGCTGCCTGATAAGGTGCATGAGGGGTGAAGGAAAAGTGCCCCGGCAAAGAGACTCAGGAAAAGACCATCCTGGTTCTCCCTCTGTGCTTATCTGATGCTGAAGCCTGGACTTGTTTTTTCACACTCTGATAAGCGAGAGTGGAGTGTGAGGTGATTTCTACGGAAGGAAGGGAGGGAGGAAGGGAGGCAGAAAGGAGGGAGGGAGGGAGGGAGGGAGGAAGGAAGGAAGGAAGGAAGGAAGGAAGGAAGGAAGGAAGGAGAAACCGATGTTTGGACATATCAAAACAAATGATAGGCACTGCTGAAGGGATGAGCAAGGCTCCCTCCAGGGCAGCAAGGAGCATGTCTAGTAACATAGCTTAGCTGTATGGAAGTCAGGGCTTATCTTATTCTTCCAGGAGGAAGAATAAATCACATGGACCATTTTTCTTGCCCTCTACTTGCTTCATATTTTTCATCTTAGCAGAGATGTGGAAATGGGTTAGAGAAAAAAAAAAAAAAGGAGAGGGGGGATTATTAAACCATACATGTTGCTGAGCTCTTTTGAGAATCTGGCTGCTGACACCAGTAGAGAATTTGCATTATTTTGAGGACTTCTGATTAGGTGCTGACTACTTATGTTGAATATTCCCTCAAAGTGATAAGGTTCTTTAAAGCAGAGGAAAAAATAATTACCAGCATTTACTGTTCAATTCACAATCTGTTTCAATATGAGGCATGAAAATGGCACATAAGCGTGCTAATGCTTTGAAGACAGAAACGTAAGAGATCCTGCTGTTTGCCATGGGAAAAGAAAAGAAGGTGAAGTTCAAGTAAGAGCAAATAGCATGTGTGCAAGATTACTCTTGTGCTGTTGATAACTCATCTGTCTTAATCTGATTTTGTTTGCAACAAACCACTGTGATAAATCTCAGTTCATAGAACTGCCCATCACTACCCCTGTGAATCTTTCCTGAAGAACTACTTTGCACTGTGAAAATTAATTACTGCCTGCAATTGCATTGTGCAAATTCCTTGTTTGCTCAGCCCATTTAGGCATGCTTTCTTGTAAAATGTCACAGCACACTGTTCCTTCTTACCAAGAAAATACAACTGTCACTCTGTCAAATAACTTTTTTCTCCCACTATCAAAAGAAAAAAGCAAAACAAGGGATCAGTTTCAGACCAAGAAAAGTACCCCAGGAAGTTAGCTGGAGGCAATTAATTACTTGTCAACATCTCCCTCAGATCTGCCTAAAAAGGTGCCTGTTTGGCTTTCTTCTGCTCCTTATATTGCACTACTCTACTCCTTTCCCAACAATGTCCATCAGCCTGGCATCTGAATGCCTGCTAGATGTTGGTGTATCAGGCCTGCTCAATCAGGTTCTCCACTGGGATAATTCAGCATGACCCAGGTAAAACCATATTGTGTTTCTTCTGATTTGTGTCATATTAGATGCATTGCTGTTTACCTTGGTCACAGAGAGAGGAGCACGAGCGTGCATTTCTCTGTGTGCAAGCTGATGATGGCTGTTAGGGGACAGATGTGCTTTTCACCAGTCAGTCACACACAGTGGCAGATGTGAAAACCCAGAGGCATACCCAGACAGAGCCATATAACCTTTAAGCCCAGAACTAGCCGTGTGTGCACGTACATAGGCTTATGTGCAAGAATATATGCAGAGATATGAAAACCACATATCACGTCTAACCATGTGTGGACACAATCCAAATGTCCTTACAGTTGTCTCTAGCTAGGCTGCTTTCTTGCTCTTCCTTTCCCAGCTGCAGGGGCATAGAGATTTAAAAGTGCACAGCAGGGAAACAGTCTGCTCTGGGGGATGCTCCTCTAGGTGCTGATGAATTGCATACGGGAGCAGACCCATTAGCCCTGGCCCCATCAATTCAGGAAAAGACAGAGGCTTGCCAGCGTTTGGTTGCTGGCAGCACGCTTCTATCACATGGCCTTTGACAGGTCACTGCTCCCCTCCCTGGGGAGAGCAGATACATAATGCAGGAATGCGCAGTCACTGGAGGGCTCATGTGGTTCTCATCAGCATCCCAAGCCTCAGCGGGTGGGACTGCTCTCCCACACATAGCTTTCCAGTGTGTCAGCACCCCTGCGTGAAGCCAGTGGGCTGGCTCTGCTTGTCTTCCTCGGCTGGCCTGTGTTGGTGGAGTTTACAGCAGGTCAGATGTTCTGTCTCCTCGAGTCACATACTGACAGAGGCACTTGCTTACTTGCAGGATTGTCTCTCCTCCAGGGCATCTCTTCAGTTTCCACTTTGATTTTCTGGCCAGCTTTTCCTTCCCTGCCCTATTAGGATGACCTGAGTGTGCTATTTACCCCGCTTCCATGTCTGCCTTCTGGCCTGGGAAGGAGCA
This sequence comes from Melanocharis versteri, assembly GCA_013397845.1. Lineage (NCBI taxonomy): Eukaryota > Metazoa > Chordata > Aves > Passeriformes > Melanocharitidae > Melanocharis > Melanocharis versteri. Next base: position 929,990 of record VZTG01007653.1, read on the forward strand.
CATTGAACTTTAGCTCTCAGAGCCACAGTCTGTCCAGCTCTGAACACAAAATGTTGTAGTGCCTATTGCCCACAGTAACTCTGTGGTGCTTTGTCTTGATGGCCTCTTACTGCAGTGAATGCTGTCTGGGCAAAAGATTTTAGAAAATACACCTTTCTTTTTTTGTTTAATCAAGTTGCTCCTGTTGCTTGTGAACTTTTTGCTACACTCTCACCGTTTATTTTCCTCTTTTAAATTATATCCAGCTAGGATTTTTGTTTGGAAGCCCCCTTTAAAGTGATTGAAGAAAGACAGGTTCATTCAGAGAGAAACTGAGATTTTTAATGAACTGAATCACCTGCTGGAAAGCTGAGGTGGCCAAGCACTCTGTGGCTCTCCACATCCTTTCACAGTCCACACTGAGAAAGGAAGGCACTTCAACCCTGACACCTTGCTGTGTATCTGCTAGTTTGGCTGGGGCCCTGAATGAGTTCCTTATGTGTCAGTTGGCCGTGGCCTGAGGATGCAGGTGGGCACGGAGGAGCAGAGACTGCAGGAGACGCAGGGGTAAGCGAGCACATTGGTGCATGTGAACTCCAAGGCAGAGTACTTGCAGATACACTTCCCGAAGGAGACTTGCATTCAGGTTGCCCATGCTCTCACCTCAATGATATAGTCTTTTCCATCTTTGCTGTGGACAGCTTTGACAGCGCAGATATCAAGACCTCCAAACATTTCTGCGCAGGCATCTGCCCAGAGTCTGTACCTGCAGAAACCACAAGAGCATGGCCCAGGGTTAGCTGTCCTTGGGTAGTTCACCAAAACCAGCCACCCACCCCTCTGCCCGTAAGAATACATAGAGATTTAGGAGCCCTTATTGCAAGGCGTCCTTCATGTGCTTTGCTGGGTCCTTGACTCCCTCTCTTGTGCAGGAGATGGGCAAAAAAAGAATCTTGCCTAAAGTTTCCCTTCATTTCAGATTGATTCAATTCTGCCCTCAAAGCCACCTTAAAATGTTTCTTTCCCTCCTTGGTATTTACATCAGATCTCCAGTTGGTTGTCATTCAGCCAAGCTATAAATATTTAGCTCATTTAATCTCCCAGTAGTGTTGGCCCCTCAGCGTTTGTATTGGCTTTGCCTGAAAGCCCTCCATTATGCAGGCAGCTTTCTCCTGATAAGATGTCCTGGACATTAGGACTGGAATGGGATCAGAAAGTGAGAGTCGAATTTAGCAAGGAGTAGCCATCCCCTCTCTGATCTGTAATGCAGTGGCTCCTGCATTTTACAATTTACTTTCAACTTTATCCTTTTATAGTCTCCTGCCTCCTGCTATCCCCTGGGTGTTGTTCCTAGTCAGGCAGTCTCATCACGTGGACCAGGCACTCTTTTGTTGGAGGGAGACCTCCAGACTGCAGCCCTTTTCCCTAGCCATCCCAGGATGGGAATGTGAGCTGGTGCCCCCTTAGCTATCCTGGTGTCAGAGGAGGAGAGAGAATGACAAGAGGCATATTATGGGGGGACCACATCCCCCTGCTGTGCAAATGAGGAGGGAATGAGGCAGCCTGGTTTTATTTCCTGTGCAGCTGTGCCGTGGTCCCAGCCATTTAAATAAAAATAATAATCTCAGAACAGCAGATCTGTAAGCAAGACTATGACAAGATGCAGAGAGGGGAGGGAAGACCACAGTCTCATGAAAACGCTGACATTTTGCAGACCCTACAGGGACTGGGGAAAGAGCTGTTCTGGCTAAAGAGCTAATTTACGTCCTTGAAGCCAGCCAGAGTCCCCATAGCTTAACAATATAATAATCAACTTGTGTGAACACAATGTCTCTGGGAAGAAGAAAAATTATGACTTATATGACTACTGGTGCTCTTTTATCCCTAATGAGGAGACCAAGTGTGTTCACCCTGGACCCCCAAGGAAGACAGTGTATGAGGAGGAGTCAGTAGCATAAGGAGGAGGAGAATTATGGACTGCATGAGCCAAGGAGGCACAGAGAGCACCCCTCATACACTGCTGTGGCCCTGCATCCAGGGGCACCTTTGTGGAAACCACCTGTGCTCCCGAGGAACATCTCTAGGTGTCTGGGTTCAGCAGCCAGGCTCAGGGAATTGTTCATGCCAGGGGCTCTGATGGCTACACATCTTCAATGTTTGTTGGCCATAGGTGAGCACCGGGAGCATCAGGGCCACTGGGGTGTAACAGGAATATTATGGGGAAGAAGAGCATATTTATGCACATGCATCAGGCGTTGCATTTTCAGAGGATTTACTGTCATTTCTGCATTACCTGATCATGTCAATCCCTTGTAGTTACTGTCCAGTACAATAGGTATTTCAGGTTGCTCCTATTCATCAGAGCATTTGAGCACATTCCTGCCTTGTTTCATGCACTGACAACTCACAGATTTCAACAGGGTTTGTTGCATTTATGGCTCAATAAGGCTAGAGTGGTTATGTCTACAAAACAAACCTTCAAAATGCTGTATTGCAGGCTGGGAGGAATCTGAGTTTTAGTCCTACAACACTGCAATAAGGTAATGTCTACCCTTCATGTCTCTGTATTCAGCTGTATTATAAATAGCCAGGATGCATCATCATGTCCACTTCCCACAGTACTATCAGGGTCTTGCAGAGTCACCTTCAGAATCTGATTTGGGGCTTGGCTTCCCTATTTCACAGAACTAAAGGTGCAGAAGGGACCTTAGATGATTGCCTGCACAACTTGCGTGTTCCCAAAAGGAGACATTTCTTTAATCTGGTCTTTCAGATGACAGAGATTCACTATTTCTTTCACCATCTCTTTCGATTTCTGTGCTATGCTATCCTTACTGTAAGAAAATGTAGGAAATGTTCAAAGGAACCTTTTCTGCTATAATTTATTTCTTACAGTATAATACTTGTAATGTAAGTAGTGAGAAATGCCTATTAACAGGCTTTCATATATTTAAGGATCCTATGCTCTTTTGTTCTTTTCATCTTTAGGATGAAGTGGTGTTCAGCTTGTGGGCAACTTCTTCCAGGTCTGTAACAGCTAATGAAGGAGAGTGAGCCTGTGCACTGCAGGAAGGATTCACTGTACTTTAGTCTACACCTCTACTGGTAAAATATCAGTGGTCTGCTAACTGGAAAAGGTGTAAAACTACATAGAACTACATAGAATTGTGGCATGTTTTTCTCAACAGATCTTCAGGTTTTCTCTGAATGTTCCTTTTATTGTCCTTAGGACTTTCTCCATCTTCTTGTGATTTCTCTTCAAATGTGATGCCCAAAATTGGACAGAGTCAGAGTTGATCATGAACCTGACAAACTGGGGGTATAATCTGAAAAAATCTTAAATTCACTAGGGATGAATGCCTACATGTAATCTATGGATTCTATAAATCCATGAATAATTTACTTAGATGGGATGGAGAAAAGTGGCGAGAACAAGCATTAGTTCTGCAGAATAGGAGTTACAGCAAAGTGTGTTACCATGGGTCCAGAGTGCCAGGCAGTTGCAATATTAGCAAATATCACAGTGATTTGAATACATGGAAGTAGCATCTGCAAATTTTAGTCTGTAAGATGCATGAGGGAATTCTTTCTGCTCTGTTCAGCAGTGAGAAGACCTTAGCTAAGACAGTGACCACTTCTGTGAGCCTAAAGCAAAAAAGTGCTTTCAGCACTTCAGATGACAGTTTTTTCCTCTGTTAAGCAGAAGAAAAACACTCTTCTGTGTATGCCTCTCATTAGTAATGTACTTAGAATACCTTCATGTTACTTTGTGTTTTGTACTTTGACCTTTCTGATTTTATCCCTACATGTTTGTACTGGTGTGCTTGACCTAGCATGCTGGTCTTGTTTCCTGTGGTTACATTCACTAAAGATCTAATGATTTAGCAATGTTGGTTTCTAGCTGTACTTTCAGTCTGTTCTTCAAAGTAGGACAGTTTGCCTTTGTGTCCTTAGTATTTTTTTAAGAAAACACTTGGTCTTTTAAACTCTATCCAGCCTCCCAGGAGACCTCACTTACCACTTCTCTCAATTAACCAAAGTTGGAAATACAATTCCTCCCTTCTAACCCAAGAATAGCTAATACTGTCTTGAAACACTCTTCCTTACCTCTCTGTCATTGCAATCTGTTCTAGCATCGCAGAACCTGTGTTTGCCTTCCAGTTTCCAGAGATGGAAGTCCTCCTAGGAAAACAAACCAAAAACATAACCTGAACATGAAAATAGACTGCTGACCCATCCTCCCGCATACTGTAGTCCTCATTCTTGACTCTGTGCTTGTACAGGAGGGGATGAGGTGAGGTTCTTCCTCCCAGAAGCCTTTCCAAATCCTTCCTGAACAACACTCCATACAGGATATGTTGTTCAGACTCATGAAAAACTGACTGAGGATTTAGGCAGAGAAACCTCCAAGGAATCTTGAGCACACATCAGGCTCTGTGAGTACTTTCTTTCTTTACACATCAGACTTAGGGGAGCTGAAATGTGTGTAAAAGATCTCTAGGATAATCACCCTTGTGTTCTGCAATGGGTAGCATCCTCCATCCACAGAACAGAAGCTCCCCAGGCAAATATTTGCTGAGCAGCTTCACAAAATATCAGCTCTGACATTCTGGGTGTACTTAAATTTGATTTCAATTGAACTTCTGGGTCCACTTCAATTTGATTTCAGTGGTACTGATGTCATAGAATATATTATCATACTGACTTTTCATTGCCCTGTCGGTGGCTCACTGTGTTTGGACTTAGACAATTTCTTATTTCAAAATCTTTGGAGTTTCATTAGCTGCAACTAATAGTTAAATTCCAAAAAAGGGACTGTTGCTGGAAAATTCTGGGTTTCACCATCACCGTCAGGGGTGAAAATTTTCCTTTTCTTGGGCCGAAGGCAGACGTTGGACAGCCTGCTCTGACAACACTCCAGATAACCCTTCCATAGTCTACAAGCTGGAACAAGTCATCAAGCTGACAGGATACATCCAGGAGCCTCTCCATGCTGAAGAAGATTTAGGTAGAGATTTATGAAGGGAGGAAGATTTATGAGGTGTGATCCAACACTTTCGTATGAGGTTGTGGGAGCCCTTGCTGCCAGTTCTCTCACATTTTCAGCATCATGTGCAAAAGACACTGAATTTGCAAAACTATGTTCAGCAGAGGTAATACTGATGTCCTGCTAGACTATAAACTTGGATCATTATAGCTGACTACCTAAGGCTCCCCTTTACTCTTGTGAGAGACACCCTGGAGTGCTTTTTTCAATTCTCCTCTAATCTGCTATGTTTAGTTGCTGTGAAATTTAAATTGTCCTTGTAACCACATTTAAAGGAGTGGAGTGGGGGGGCCAAAGGAGCATGATTACTGTGTCGAATAACTGTGTTTTTATATAGTTGACTTTTGGGCCTGTTGCCTTCACCCAACATGCATTTTGCTGCCCTAATTTCTAAGCAAAAGAGTGGATTCCTCCTCAAGCTTGGACTGTCATGTGTCCTTTGATGGCTTGCAAGGTCAATGTCCAGTCCTCAGCCTTTCTTTCTCTTTTGTTTTGGAATTCTTAGGATTATGTTTTTCAGTTCTGCAATGGGAAGAAAACCCCTCTTTGCTAACATTTATTTTTATCAGAAAATTGCCCTGCAGTGGCAGAGGACATCGAAAATCCCATTAGTACTGGTGGGAGCTCCTGGAGTCTCATCAGTGACAAGATGATTTGACATCAGTGTTTAGAAAATGTACCTGGCATACCAAATGTTTACAGCTGTGTTGTCCCTAAGAAAATGAAATCGCAGCTTGACAGTTTTACAATCAAATTTGACATGGGAAAGCTCCCAAAACAAGAACTCTGCTCAAGCCATTGGGCTGATTTTTTGGACTTGTTTATGCCTATCCATCTTGAGCCAATTTTGGGCATAAGATTTAAAATATATCTCTCTGCTGCATTCCTAACTTTCCTGTTAGGGAACTTTGCTGTTTTGAAACTGAAGAGTTTTATTTGAAGCCCACTGGATCAGACACAAAACCCTACACCACAGCCTCTGTCAAGATCACTCCCTTCCAAGCATGTCTGAGCAGTTCAGGTGTCAACTGTGCCCCAAACTTACAGAATCACAGAATCACTGCATATTCTCAATTGGAAGGGACCCAGAAGGATCACTGAGTCCAGCTTCTGGCCCTGCACCGCACCATCCACAAGTATCTCAGGCACCATGTACCTGAGAGCATCGTCCAAATGCTTCTTGAACTCTGTCAGGTTTGGTGCTGTGACCACTTCCCTGGGGAGCCTGTTCCAGTGCCCAGCCACCCTCTGGGTGAAGAACCTTTCCCTAATATCCAACCTAAACCTCCCCTGACACAACTTCAGGCCATTCCTCTGGGTGCTGTCTGGTCACCAGAGAGGAGATCAGTGTCTGCCCCTCCTCTTCCCCTTTGTGAGGAAGCTGTAGACTGGGATGAGGTGTCCCTCCACTCTCCTGTTCTCCAAGCTAAACAGACAAAGTGACCCCAACTGCTCCTCATACAGCTTCCTTTCTATTTTCCTTTTTGTATTGAATGAAATGCAAAAGGAGACCGAAGACAAAAAAAGTTTCCTAAGGATGTACTACCTCAAACCCCCTTTTTCTTGGGGACTGAAAGGCGGAGTGCTTCCAACCATCCTAAACATCAGGGGGCCACACTGTGTTCAGTCAGTATCTTAAACAGAAGGACCTCAGGCTTTTAGAGATCAGCTACTCAAACAGATTTGTGACCACAACACCTTTAGCATTGTTTAGGAGAAGTGGATAAATGAGCAGATCAAAAACTGTTGGTGTCCTATCTCAGTCTACAAGTAGCTCTAGTTTAGATACAGTTGCTGTGGTATCCCCTACAGAGCACATTGAACTGCACTGGAGGTGACAAGGTCAGAAATCCCACTCATGAAACTACAAAGGAAGGGTATTACCCTCTTACTAAGAGCTGGTGGCAAGAATATCCCATGCCTGAAAGTCAGTAGCTGCTGGCTTAATTCAAAGTGAACAACATTTCATGAGTCTTAACTGGAAAGGATCTTGTTTGCCTCCAGTTGGAGGGAGTGTGGAAACATAATTTCTGCCCCAGTTTCCCCTGTAACATGAGTTGTTTTCATGTTTTCTCTTCACCAGTATTATAATGTCAGTCAAATATACTTGGTGGAATTTTAGGCATGTATCATATGCTGCTTATCTGCTGTTTTCAGACTGGCCCAAGGCATGGGCTAAGTAGGAGTTTGTTAGCAGTGTAAATCTGGAGTCACTGCACTGAAGCCAATGGGAAACCGAACTGAAGCCTTGGGTCATGGGCTGGAAGGATGAGCATCGAACATCTGGGGCAGGGAGGAATGCATGACTCACCCTGCAGCATCCTCCCTCTGGCAGATGCTTGGTGCAAAGTAAACATATTCTGGAGAATTTCAGTGCAGTCTTTTCTCAGAAGAAAAGGGGCTTTTAAAGGCTATATGTGTGGGTGAAGATATAAAATTACTGGATAGATTCCATGGCTCACAGATCAAAGAAAGTCACTTAGTATGACGCTACTGCAGATGCTGGAGTTGCCTCTAAGGCTGAGATTTGCTAGCATGACTAATGGTTTTGAGACTCCTATTTGGGACACCAGTGAGAGCTCTGATATTTTGGGTGTTTTTACCTCTGTCCTTGGACATAGTAGGGACTTATACCATGGAAATAACCTATTTTGTCTAATGCTGGGGCAGAAGGAACAGTCCCTGGTGGGACTGACTACACCACTCTCCCAAGCTCACATCCATAAATGGCTCTCTCAATCTGCCAGCCTCCTGGGTTGGCAAGTCACTGGGCGAATCTTGCTGTTTGCTCTCTTTGCTAATGAGCTTCATTTCTCATTAAGGTGTTCCCTGTTCATGACTGTTTTCATATGAAAACGTTTTTTCTTTAGCAAACAATTGTTTGTGCAGCTATACTCCCAAGCGGGATTAGGTCTTAGTGTGACTGCTTTCTTTCCTAAATCTGGTATTACTTCTGATCCCTGTTCTGGATGAGTGCACAGTGAGTGTGAATAATAAGTGAGGAGAGAATACGGTCGGGCTAACTCGGCCTTTGGTTCAGTTAGAGGCAGTTGGGGAGCAGGCTCTGGAGCCAAGGCCGGGTCTGTTGGCAGGAATAGGGAATTTTAATTGATATTTTAAACCTTCTTTCCTTTAGCCAGTTTGAGTCAGACTCTCTGAGATGTTAATGTAATATTAGGCAACTGGGCTATTGTTGACCTTATTCAATTAAAAATAAATTTTCTTCCATTGAGATCACATGAAGTAGGCAAGTGTTCCACACATCCTTCCTTCCCATGAAGAATGTGACTCAGTCATTATCTAGTTTTCTTAAACATCTCTGTGCTAGATATCCAACTGTGAATTTTAGGCAGTTATAGCTGAAAAATATGTGATTGTGTACATTTGATTATCTTGTTTAACTATGTTAAAGCAGAACTATGGCCTGGAGTTTTATAAACATGGACCCAAAAGTCACAGTGTTGTGGGTGTTAGGTAACATATGCAATTTATCTGGCGACCTGAAGAATGTAGTGCTGGAGCTGACTACTTGTCCAGAATTCTGTGGTTGGATGAGGAGCTTCTGGAGAAGCTGTGCTGTGTGGCTTTTTTCATTTACTGGTTTGTAGTAAGAAGAAACAGGTGTCTTACTGACTCATGTGGTTACATCTCTAATTGAGTGTGGTGACTACTGAAGTTTGGCTGAATGATTTTTAATACTTTTAAACATACTGGTGTTGAAGACTGCCGTCATGCCACCTCCCTCACTACCCCACAGGGCAGGGAGGAGCTTTGGGGCACCCACGGAAATGTCTCACCTCCTCTCCCTCCTTTGTATGCGTCAAGGAGCGCACATGGAAAATGCCCACGGAAACCCTGCGTGCTGCCCCGGCCAAGGCCATTTGTACCCTGTGCTCTGTGCTCCTCGTGTGACCGTGCTGCTGTGATCTCCAGCTGGGGAGAGGATAGGGTGCTGCTGTGGGCTGAAGGGGTGCTGCTATGGCCTGGCCACTGTAGGACTCCAGGAGTTGCAGCTGGCCCAATCTTTTTTATTTTTCCCCCCAGGTGGAAAGTGGGTGGGTTCAGTTCCCACTAGAGGATAGTTGGTGCTGGAGGATTTTGCTGGGAAAGATGAGCCCGTCAACAACAGGATGGAGAGGTGATGGCTGAGCACAGTCATTATAGTGGGAACTAACTGAATCTCAGAAACAGACAGAGAGAGATTTACATTCCAGGAACAATGACCTGACAGTGACTAATGGAGAAGATGGTTGGTGGATGAGGGATCTGGGTTCAGAGGTGGGAGGAGAACAGCAGGGTTATTCTTCAAGGAAATTAAGTCAGCTACCTATTCCTGCCCAGAGCAGACACCAACTCAATCACATCCACAGCACTGTCTCCTCCCCGTCTCGCTCTGGCATAGCCATGCACTCACATGTAAGCCTTGTAGTTGCTGCCAATTTTCTGGATTCGGATGTCATATTTGGAGTCAATGAATGGCTCGGTGGTGGCATAGGTTTTTGCCATGGCTACTATGCTGGCCATGTCCCGGAAGTCGTGCTGGTTCTCAACTTTGACCTTGATTATCAAAATCCAGTGAAAAAGAGACAAGAGCAAAAAGAACATGAATACTTTGTGAGCAGAAGTCATCTCTGCACCTGAATAGCACAATGTCAGTTAAACCCCACACAGACACAGCTGAGGACAGAGCAGGGCTTCTGTGATTTAAAGAGAGAAGTTCCCCAGAGCAAACCAACCCAGAGCAAATCCATCCCATTCTCCTTCCTCATGCACCAGCCCTGGTAAACCTGGCACCAGAGGGGCAGCTAGACCTCTGCCCAAATGGCTTTTGCTAATGCTCTTTGCTTTTAGTATGCTTCAGAAAAATATTCAATCTCTTAAGAGGCATTACTTCATTCAAACTTTGGAACTGCTATTTCCCATGTTGGGACGGATGAAAACAGAGTATTTTGGGTGGTCAGGAAATACAAACCAATTCCAGGAAATCAACATGAGAGCTGGTTGTCTGCCACCTCTAGGCTTCAGTTCCCTGGCATTTCACATTAACCCTCTCCAGACTTTTTTTGAGGAGTGGGGCAGGTCTCTCAACTGGACACAAGCTCTGAAGGAAAAGGATGTCTCTGGGGGAGTTTGTGACTCTTGGGGACGCTTGTGTGAGTGTGGGCCAATGGGTGTATGGGTAGGACAGCTGGTTGGGTGTTAGACTTGAGTCGCACTTGGAAACGAAAGAGCAGTTGACCTATGAGCTACAGTTTTTCTGAGAAGATGGCTTTTCACAGATCTGTATCCAGTAATGGGAAATGCTCTGTATCTTAATAAAAAAAAAGTGAAATGAGGAATGACCAAAACAGTAGACGTTCTAAAGATATAATCAAACCTCTACAAAAGCTCATTGATTTGGGAAAGCAAACCTGAATAAGCAGGTAACAGGAACATAGGGGTCAACTTCACCTCACTCATACCTTTAACCATGGCCTTTAGTGTATGGGCAAACACTTGTTTGATGCATCAGAGAAACCTGTACAAGTCTTCTTCCTTAGGGCTGGACATATGCAGGAAGGGTGGATTAATTTGTGGAAAAAAGACCAAGACCGTGTGAAAAGGATGCCCAAGTGAGTGACTTTCTTTACATTTTTACCCTCACTTTGTATTTTGGTAATGCTTTGGGACCACAGTTGGGGATTGCAACCCTGCTTTGCTAAGTGTGCACTGATGGGTGACAATCCATCGGCCTCTTCTCCAGAAGAGTTTCCCAGTTGCGTCACTGCGTGTTAAAGGGGGGTGATGCCAGACTCTGTGGAGCCAGCTGAAGGAAACACATGCAGAGGTATTTGGTGTTTCTTCGCAAAGAACAAACAAGTGGTTTTACGTATCTGCCTTCAGCCATGGGAGGGTGGGAGCCATCTTCGCTAGGGAACAGAGGACAAGCTTGTTGCTACCTTGTTTTACTCTCTTTAGATGGTTTTGCGTAAGTGCCAGCTCACACATACGCCAAAGATTCGGCCACATCCTGTTGCAGAAAAGCTCTCAAAACCTGAACAGTTGTGGGGAAGGTGAAAAGTGCAACCAGTTTGACCCGTGACCATTTCTAGATGCCTGAATAGGAAAAAGAACTCGTCTTTGCTTCTCCTATTGCTGACCACCAAATACCCCTAGTCCTTCCCCCTTTTACTGTGGTGAGGGCTGTGCTCTCACTATCCAGGAACTGCTAAGGAAAGGAGCAGGGGGAGATGACAGTCATCTGTGGGAAGGGAGGGTACAGAAAAAAAAAAAGGGAAATAACAAACACAAAGGGGCAACCATTACAGGAGGAGCAGCCTTGCTCTAGGCTGTGTTGTTTCCCTCTCTGTCTGAGTGGGGATGTGCAGGGCAGGGTGAGGTGGTAGGAATGCCCTGGAGGCAGCGGGGAGAATGGGAGAGAGAACCCAGAGCCTGGACTTGCAAAATACCAGAGGGAACAATGCAGGCTGTGTTGAAGCTGGGTATTTTTGTTGCACTGATAAGAGCTGCCCTGGGCTGAATGACATCAAGCAAGAGAGTCCCACCCAGATGAGATGATCGAAGGAGGGACTGCAAGGGCAGGTGACACTGACGAAGTGCTACAACATATTCTCCCGGACCCTTTTGGGAGTGAGAAAATACAAAAGCCATTATATAATGACCTACTTGGAACAAAGACATTAGTGGTATTTGAAACAAAGCGCTGTGCTTGTGCAACAGATGTCTTTGGGCCCACACTGAAATGTTTGCATCCTCAGCCCAGGAACATTTGTCCCAGAGCAGAGGAAAGGATGCAGCTTCCCCCTCCAGATTGGAATTAGACTATATTGATATTGCTAGAAAGGAGCTCATCTTGTTAAATGTGGTTTTTCCTCAAATATACAGCATGCTATGGAAAGGAAGGGTCCATTTCTTCCTCCTCTCCACCACCCCTTCCCTATGAGGAGAGAAGGAAAGCAATTGAAAGTGTTCTCTCTAATGGGCCTGAGGACTTTTGGCTGGGTTAATAAAGAGGGGAGGCTCACCAAGGACACAAAGTAAGAAATGAAAAATAAAGATGACTCCCACAGTGCTACACCACTGCACAATCCTCAGGAAATAGCACTGGCATCTTCCCTGGCCTGTGCCAGAATACTTCCTGAGAACTTTTCAGAGAAAGCAACTCACAGAAGTTCCCTTTTAGGAGATCACAGCCTTATTTCCCACCAGGCATCAAAATAATCACCACACCAAAGCTGAAATCTGAGCCACCACTTGTTAATTGTTATAGCCAGCCAAATTTGACAAAATAACAGCCATGTTCTGGGTTAATGCTGGTTTATCCCAGGGTATGGTCATTACTTCATAAACAGGAAGCACTCAAGTTACAGTCAAATTAGATTTATTTTCCTGCCTTATCTATTGAGTACCCCATTTTATTAGCTTTCTACTTTTAAATTTTATATAATTCATTTCCTCCTGCCTTGTAACCCTCTTAGATGTCAATAAGATATCCATTTTCCTAACAGAAGAAAAAATCCCAGACATAACCAAAGCCAGGGCGGATGTAGTGTGACACCAGAGGGCATCATTTAAGAAGGGACTATTAAAAATAATTCCAGAGCAAAGTCACCAATTTACCTAACAAGAGACAAATCTGTCTTCAAAAATGGCAGGCTGGCCAATACATGAAACTGATAAAAAGAAGTTGGAAATAAACCAACAGGAAGCCATTTTTTCCTCTCTCTCTCTCTCTCTCTTTTTTTTTGCAACCTTCTTAGGATGAATGCTATATCCCATTAACTGCATAGAGGAGTGCAAACAGTGAGCACAAACACAGCCCCTGCCCTGGCAGCCTGTTTGCTTAGCTGTGCAGGCTGTTTGAGCAGCAATAGACTCATTCTGAAGCCATAAGTTGCTGTTTGCTGTAGCGTTTTAGTGACCTGTTAAGAAGGGTTTGGGCCAGTGTGTTGACAAATGCCTTTTCTGAGTAAGAAAGCTCCCTGGGATGGTTCCTGCTTCCCTTCTGGCTCTCTTCTCTAACCCCGGCACCAATGATGCCCTAGCATGCTCCCTGTTGAAAAGGGGAGTCTGGCTGGATCGCTGGGGACATGCTCACACAGATGTGACCATCCCTTTGCCCTGTGGTGGCATCTCAGAGGCTGATACTACATGATCTGTATCTGGTACCTGTTGCCATCCTCAGCCTGCCCAAGAAGCACTGACCTTTCTGCCTTTGGCTGGAGAGCGGTCCAAGGGGAAGGTCAGGAGGAAACATTCTGCCTTATCCCTGTTGCAGACCTTGGTTTGAGGCCTTCTTGCAAGGCAGGATTTTGGATGGGTTCTGGCAGTGTTAAAACCCCACTGTGACAATGTCCTGTGCAGTCTGAGCCACACCTGAGATCTGTGTGAGCACGGGTTCCTTCAGTGAGTGATCTATTGGGTAGAAGCTTCTGCTTCGCCTGTCTCACAGCTCCCTAATCTGCTGCCTCTTGTACATCCCAGATGTTCCTGGACACCAGGGTCTCAGGGCTACAGCACTCCTCCCTCATCTTTAGCCTGAGCACTGCAAGGTATTGCTTTGCAGTCCCCTTTTGCTTTCATTATGCGGCCACATGAAAAAATAATCGGTTAGCCAAAGTACCATAATTATCCTAGCCTGCTAGGGCTGCCCTAGCCTTGCCTTCCTTGAGCGTCATCCAGTGTGAGCTCTGCCTTTGAGGTTAACTCTGCCCTAAAGGCTAAACACACATCATTTTGGAGATAACTTGCAGAAGCGTTTTCTGTGTCCAAAATAAGGTTAGAGCCAGGTTCAGCTGGAAGGTGAGTGTCCAAGGCTGAGCCAGGGCTGGACTTGGCAATGTGGTGTTTAACTGAGTCTTGGTAGGCTTGTGAAAATGCACGGTCTAAGTGTCTTCCTCCAGAGGAACTGGTGCAGCCACACAAAGCTTGTGATTTTTTGTCCATCCCGACCTGCTCTCAGCCTTTCTGTAGGGACCTTACCATCTTGGGATAGTGGGTCTTCAGGAACAGCTCTGTGCAGATGGTTTCCTGAATCTCTCCTTTCCTCTACCTCAAATTATACTCTCCTCAGAAAATATCCAATCCAACCGACACACCATCAGTTTAGGCCTGACTTCGACCCACCCCAAAATAGTGAAGTCACAATTTCCTTATTACCCTCACACTGAAGTTCCCCAGATGCTGCCTTTTATGCATTGAACCTTCCTGATACAGAGCCCACATCTTGTCCGCTTTGGTCCTTGGTGCCCTGGGTCAGTCACTGTTTCCTGTGTCCAGCAAAAGCTTTCAGACTGATATGCAAGAAGTGGGGATGTTTTTGCTATTTTCAAGACATTTGGAACATCCTCACTCATGAGTCAGTGGGAATGTAGTGATTGGGCTGCTCTGTTGTGAATGAATGTTACATGTCATTATTTGTCTTCTCTAAAAGAAAATATTTGTTCCTTCACAAACTGAGGCAGCCCTTTCCCCTTCCTTTCCTCTTTAGCACACTGGATTTTCAAAGCTCTCACTTTTGGAACATTCTATTTCCAGTCCCGAGAGAGACAAGGTGACGAGCTGTCCTTCCTGATAAAAACCTTGCAGTATTTTTACATTACAGAGTGGCTCTGTTTAGTTTGTGCTATATTTATACCAGGGCAAAAAAAGAAGCAGAGAAGACTTTCCCATCCAGTAAGAGAGAAAATAACTCTGACCATATTATTATGAACAACAAGTTTTTTCTTCTACAACATAATAAATTCATCTGAGCCGGGATTTGTAGTGGGAAGGTGTTTTCATAATTATGGGGCAGGAGGGGACAGGAGGTGACTCTTAAACTTAATTAGAGAGGTCTAAAAATAAAGTAGGAGTAGCAAAATATATACATACATATATATAAAATTAGTATAAATATATGTAAAGTCACACGAACAGATACTGGTTTTCCTCTCTTTGTAGATCTGGCAGTTGTTTTCCTTCTCATGATCTGATCAGGAAGAGGTGAAGAGGCTCTTTGAGTGAATTTGCAGTACTGGGCTCTGTTCCTAGGGCACTTTAGGGTCATGTTAGCACACAAATGGCAAATACTAACACACTCAGAGCTTTATTCTTTTCCATGGGCTCTGGCATTATGAGATCCGGGGTCAGGAAGAAGTGTTATTCCTTTCTCACTGCAGTGCTTTCCCTATTCCATGGAGACCCCCAATCACTCCTGGGGTAGGTGGGCTCAAACTTCGCAATGCTTAAAAATGCCTTGACCTCTAAGGAACTGCTGGATAAACAACAGTTCTGTTCTGCACGTGGAAAGACATCTCCTCTCAGTGTTCATCCATGGCTTCCCTGGAAGAGTCTTTGAGTACTGTTGATCCTGTGAGTCTGGTCAACTTAAGTACAGCATGAGAAAGGTCCTTCTCTGCTGACTCCGTTGTAAACAGTTGTCTAGGCAGTATTTCTACAAATATTTTATTTGTATTGATACTGCACAGGGCCAGCAGCACAGAGAGCACTTGTTATGATCTTCCAGTGCCACTGAAATATGAAGTGACTCCAAATTTTGGAAGGAGGATAATGATAATCATGGGAGCGGCTGAGGGGCATGTGTTCTGTTTTTAGATTAGAAGATTGTCTGTTCCTGGGTGAAGGCTATTACTGGTGTCTCTGTTCCAGTCAATAGAGAGGCTGTTGTTTCTGCATTTCTCAATGGAAATTTCAAAAGATGCCTTTTATTGCAAATTTGTTTTCTCCATCTCCATGTGCACCTCACACGCACACATCACTTGGCAAGAGCATTTCTTTCACGAGTGGTATCCTGCCACCCCTTTTGGTTCTGATCTTGAATAATAGCTGTTCCTCTCCCAAGCTAAAGACAGTTGTGGTGACCCACCCTTAAAGGGAAGGCAGTCAATAGAGTCTATTTTGTACAAGTCCTAATGTGGTTATTTTTCATTTTAGCTTTGAGGATTCTTTGTTCAGCCCTCTGATTAAAAAATGTGGTGAGTGAATTTTGTGAAAATTATGTCAAAACAAACAATATGTGAAAATGAAAGTCTATTATAATTATGCTCTTCTAGCAGTTATTGCAAAATAATAAACACTCAGCACTTACACTGCCAAGAACATTATGAACATGAATTAGCAATAAATATCAGGTAATCATTATAATTCCTCTGGTCTATAACACAGAGAAACTGAAGAAAACTGTGAAATGACACAAATCTTCCTGCAAGCAGATGGTGGAGCTCTTTGGGGAAGAGGCATTTTCTGCATCCAGAATTTTTCTGGCTCCTGGCCACTGCCTCAGACAAATAAAGAATAACAGTGCCTGGACTTCCCGTCTTTGCTCATTCTTCTAAGTGTTGGTGCCTCCCATTACATGTGATTTTATCATTAATAAAAAAAAAAAGTAAGTACTTCCTTGACAATTTCTATTGGTAATAACATTGTAACCTGAATGTTCACGTCCTTTGAAGCACCAATTACAGGTACAAATACATGGCTTGCTATCTTGGCATCATTTGTTGCAGTAAGTACTGTTTTAATACTCACATGTGTACTTTGGCTAATATGTTGGTTATTTTATCCTCTGTTTCCCCAGTCACTGCTTTAATACAAAACATGACCTGATGCAGGTGCTTTATTAACATTTACTTTGTTGCACACATCAAACCAAAAGCAAATCTCTCTCTTTTCATATTATGTATATTTTATAGCCAAAGAGCTGCTATTTCCTGCTATCATCTCCACTTCTGAAGACCAGCGCAGGGAAATCATTTAGCTCTCTGTAATCTCAGTGGTTATTGCTTTTGCATTATGATGGTTAAAAACACCATAATGTCTCCTGGGAACTTTCCTCTTTTGCATTACTTTATTGTAGGTTTGATTTTTTTTTACCTGTAGGTGTTACTTTTCTAGTACACCCATAATTCTACTTCTCTGTATTTCTCCTGATATTTTCTGTGGCTTCTTTCGTCAGTCCCACTCGGGCTTGAACCCCACTGTTTCAAGAAAAGCATGAAACAAATTCTTGTTACCTGTGTTTTAAAGCAACTGATTTATTCTTTGTTTTATTTTATTTTTCTCTCTTCTCTTTTTGATCTGGGCAATGAAATGCAGTGAGACTGAAGAAAGAAAATTTAATCAGTCTCAGCTTTCCTTCAGGCTGCTTGTAGCTGGAGAAGGGCCCAAACTAAAACCATAAGGTCAACAACCCTTTCTTCCTGTACCTTCCCCATCTACTGAACAGAGCAGTGTTGAAGCTCTGTGCCCAAATGCATATCCAGGCTTTGCTAGTAGTCACTAATTTCATAATGGACTAAAGTAAACTTGGCCTCAGACCAATTCTTTCTTCTAAGATGCTGGCTGTTAGCCTATCTCTATCTGGAACGACTTCCTACATACCCTCCTTGTACCGCCGAGTACAATTGTGCCAGGAGTCTGAATAGAAACTCTCTTCCTCCATGACTTGTGACAGCAAAAATCAACATAATTAAAGAATAAAATGGGAGGGAAAGTAAGAGGTGGAAGAAGATCTGGTGTGTGGTGCAGAATACAATAGCTAAATGTTCTGCTGAGAGTTTTGTCTGGCAATGCTGCTAAGATTGGAGTACTTTTCTCTGATTCTGCCCTCGTTTCTGTAGCTGCTAGGAGTCCTTGGTGCATGAGACACATGAAGCCCTCCCTGCACTACAGGGGAAATGACAGAGCAGTCGAAGACATGCAGGCTTGCAGGGTCTCAAGGGAGAGGTTTTCCTCCCGGTTTGTCCTGGCTGGTTTTTGCTAATGAAATCCTTCCTAGGAACAAGTTAGTGGCTCCCTACAAGCACCTCTAGGGTGTCTGCACACACTCTAATTCGATGACACCTCTGCCTGCTTAACATAGGCAGCACCAATATATTAACCAACATTTCCTGCTTATTTACATGTTTGTTCCTTGATGCTGAGAGCCAACTCCACCACTGGCACAGGGATCTGTGCCCACTTCCTCCCCAGCAGCTACCATCCAGACAGAGGGACATTGCAACCAAAGCAAGAAAGATTATTAGATCTTCCATGTTCAATCCAGCAAGCCAGAAAGGGCATCTGTTTCCAGAGCACAAGCAAACAAACTGTACCGAGTTTAAATTTGGTGTAACTATATATATTTTTCAGGCAAAGTGTGAGGCCGGGAGAAGGTCTGTCTGCTCTAGGGAGGCGTATCAGTTACGAAGTTCATGTACCACAAATCTGAACTCAGAGATGATACCTCAGTTTTGTACTTCTGAGCAAATCAAGTTTTAGACAGATAGGGGATGCCTTTTGCAAAGATATATGCAAGAAAAAGGAGACTTAAGTGCAGCAGGAATGTGCTGGTGATGCCTCACTGAAAGGGGAGCCCAATCACCCCAAGAAACAGGGGCTGCTAATTCACTGGGGGAATAAAGATCCCAGAGAGCCTGGGAAAAACAAACAGGTCCTTCTGGGTAGTGAACTGTTTTTCAGGATTCCTTGGCAGGCAACCAGCCACGCTGCTTTGTAAGGTCTTGTTCTTCCTTGCGAGGAGGAAAAAAATAACTGAAGGGCTCCCGTTTTTTGAATAAGGTCATCATAATGCACTCCAGAAGCCCAGCGCCACAGCTCCTCATTGTGAGTGCTATGTATGGGGTGTAGCTGCACTTTACAGGTGCTTGAATAAACAGAACTACCACTTTCGGGAGAGGAGAAAATGTATAAAAGACAAGCCTAATGACTTCAGCCCAGCCAGCTTCTCCCCCACGCTTCACCAACCCCCCTTCCCACATCCCAGACAGCCTCCAACCCAATCCCACTGCCTGTCTCCAAGTGCGTGACAGCGGAAAAAGGCCTTTTCTCCCACAGGAACAGCCAGTGCGACCCAGATAGGTTGTGGGGAGGTTTAACCCCTTGGCTGGCTGGTCACATGCCATGTGTAATCACAGGAATGCCGTGCCACATATGTATCTGTTTCCAGAGATATATATGTATTTTTTCTTTTACTTACCTTCCCCATTCCAGCATGAGCATGTCCCAGCTTGACCACTACAGGAAAATTTGGAGTTGTGAGCTGAAAGACAAAAGAAGGACCTTTTCATTAGTTATTTTTTTCCAGCCATTGTATTTGGAATAATTTTCTTTTATTTAGTAGCTTTTATCCCCTTCCTGGATGCTGTAAACTGGAGAATAAAAAGGCCAAATAAAGTTTGTCTGGATGGTAGGGCAGTGAGCAAATAGCTCTTTACTGGATCCCATGTGATTGAAAATGGAGGCCTGGCAGAATTCCCCAGATCTGACCCACTTCTGCTGTGCAATAGCAGTTTTCCCACCGTGTTCATAAGGATATGTGTACACTCATATGCGTGTAAAACACAGTTGCACTTGCAAGCTTGAGTAAGTGAACACTTTCAGATGCTGAAAACATCTGAATGGTGAGGAAGACAAGGGTTGTTTGTTCTTTTCCACACGGACTGCTTTGGCCTTAATAGTGAGTGTACCCCTCCCATCTGCAGGGAGGGTGGGGGGACAAGGAGAGAAGGAAGTGGGGCCAGCCCTTAGGTGAAACTCACAAAGTCCATCTATTCATAAAGCCTGATCTTCTCTATCTTCAGGGGTGGGTATAGTGAATAAAAGAAAACAAAGAAGGTCTGGAATCAGCAATAAAAATAGAAAAAAAGTCATATGTTCTCCCTGGCTTGTGTGGTGGTTCCATTGGGCAGGGTCCTGCCACCCAAGGCATACAAGGTCATCTTAGAGCACGTGTAGGATTTTACTTGAAGAACTGCAAGCACCCTCTCTGCCTTTTCTTCTTCAGTTTCATGCTCATGCAAGGATTCACTTGGAGTGATTGGCTCAGAGCTAGGTGACTGTACTGGTAGGAAGTGCACATCAGGAGTCACTACAATATATGCACCACACCTCCCCTACGTACTGGTTGGTCCATTTCTACACCTCTGCTTGGCATACCTGTGAACTTTATCTTGTCTTGTGCTCGTGATTCTTATGATCTAAATGCTACTTGTTCAGTATACAACTGGTTATCTTTTATTGCATATTTCATTTCCTTTAAAGACACTTTTGTTTTTACTTAAATGCCTGAAGTGATGAGCTCTATTCATTAAGCAGTTAACCTGGAGACCTGGCAAAGGAAGGCAGTTGAATTTTGACGGATAAATGGGTCTCCTATTTATTTAAGTTTGAGAATAGATAAACAACTTGTTCTTGTGCTAATTACCAATTGTCTGTATGGACAGGCAGGCACTACGCCCTAAAGATAGAATGGTGCTGCAGTCTCCATCTGTGGCAGCTCACTATAAATAACAAAATTAGTAATGAACACTGATATGTTTTGCTATTCAGCTGCTTATATAAAGAAATGTCACAGGAGAGGGGAACAGTGAGTGCATCACGTCCTCAAGCAGCCTGTGTCACTTTCTTCAGGCAGAAAGCTGAAAGATCTTCTTCGGACCACAGAAGGGCACAATAAATCACAGTCCTGGCACAGGCAGGGACCAGCAGAACTGCTTCAGAAGAAGAGGCAAGCAACTGATAGGTAGCCATCCTGAAGTCAAATGGTTAAGTACAGGTCCAGGCACATAAGTTTGTGCTCTATTTCACCTTTGCCTGTTTAATTCATTGTAAGAGCCTGAAATTTAATTTATTAAATTTCTGGCATAAATGAATCAACTGGAGGAATGCACCCAAGGCTTACTGAAGATAGGGCTATGGATGGACCATGCCAGACCTTTAATGCTGGAAGATGAAAGGCAACCCAGCAGTTGGGGCACCCACCTGCTCAGGCCCTGGGAGATGTGTCTCACTTCCCAGCTCTCTCCTCCCTGCCCCACGCCCCCTGCTTGAGCCAAAGCACTTGCAATCCCTGGCCTCTGTTCCCTGTTTGGGAGCGGAGGCAGCAGCTGTTCCTACGGCGCAGGAAAAGCAAACTGCATGCTGTGAGCCTGCCTGACACCCTGGCAAGGAGGCCAGAGAAGTGTGCGCGATAGATAATGCTCTATCACCAGCTCAAAGCAGACAGAGGCAGGAAGCAATGCCTCTGCTGCCCTGTTTTTTGTCCCCTGCCTATGATGTTGCTGAGGGAGCCTGCTCGGGCACGGGGCCTGGGAGTGGGAAGCATCTGTTTTCCTGTATATATGCAAAGAAAGTTTGGGATCCAGTAAACAACCCAAGTTTACTGTTAGTCTGGAAAATACCACCGGCAATGACAACGTGCTGTGCAAACTTCTCCCTTTCTCTTTGTTTCTTGGAAACATGAGCTCAGCTTTCATCATCCCATGTAGGGGTGACCAGCTGGTGTCAGAGCATGTTGGGGTCACATGTGGCTTGGCCTAGGCAGAGCGCTTGGGGCTTGGGGTGAGACAGATCCAGACTGTGAACACATGGTAGCCTCGCTGGGAAAGCCGTGGCTCCAGAGAAATGCTGGTGCATGGTTAGCCAGGAATCTGCCTCTGCCACTGAAAACCCACCAAATTTCCACGTACATGAACCTGCCTTATGGAGGAACTAACAAGAGAGCGTGGCACATACACAGAGCTGCATTATATAATGAGTTTATCTAGTGACAGTGGAGTGCCCTTAGCCTGTGCTGAAGTTAAGCGTAATCAAAAGTTCTCCATAGCCCACAGGACTAAAGCAACCAGAGTCCTCAACCACCCACTGGAAAGCCCTTGCCAAAGTGGTGGAAGTGCTTGAACGCCACTGCTGTCAATAGGGAGACCTCCAGTTTCCACCAGAGTCTTGCTGGGACTCGAGTCCCATTTTTGTTGCTAATAAGGTGGCCAGCCAGCATACTTGGCAAGCACCCAGATGGATATGGACGCCAAAAGAAGGGAGGATCTATTATACACACAACTCTGATGCAATTCACACACAAACACGGTGAGAAATTCTGAGGGTGGCCAAAGCCACCACAAAGGCAGACCCTTGAGATGAGTATTTACACATACTGAGTCATGAATTTCCCGGGAAAGAAGATTATTATAATCACAGAATAACACTACATTTTAATAAGAAGAGCATGTTTTTACTGAAATCATGCAAAGACATACATCTGTGTCTTTCTATGTGCTGCAAGAGCTCTTTTTTTCACGGAAAAATAGTGAAAAACATTTTGATCATTTTAAAATGTGCATGAACTGTTGACAGGACTGTTATAGATGAGGTTGGCAAGTTCTGGGATGGGACTGTAGTGCTGCAGCCAGCTCAGGGATCATATGCAGGGTGTTTGTTCCTATGCATAACTCAACCCTTTGAATTAAAATCTTACAAATTTATTCCCAGAGGTTGTGACAAAGCCTTGAGGTGCCAAGGTTTACATAAATGTCTAGAGCTTGGCGTATGCAGAGGCCTGTTAAGAGTCAAACAGCAGTTTGAATCCTGAACTAGGAACTCATCCATGTCTTCGGTAGTAGTGAAGGGAGAGCCATGAAGTTATTTCCAACTTAGAATACCGATGGCCCAAAGCGTGCCATTTTAGCCCCTGATTTTCAGGCCTCTGCTCTGTGTGTAGTGTCACTGCAAAGATGACTTTGCAGTTTATCAATTTTGGCACTGGTGTGTAAAATGAGTGCTGGCATGCACACATTAGCCTTTATTTGAAAACACCTGGCTGTCAACTGTGACACTTTCCCCTTTACCTTCTGCCCCTCCTTCCCAACAAATAATGAGGGCTTCAGTACTTCTTGTACAAGGCTTAATATTTCCTCTGTTCTTTACTGGTGGAGCAGTAGAACAGAGTTGGATCTAAATTGATCTGAAGGAAGGAATCTTAGACAGGCAGTGTTTAAAGCCAGGTTGGACAAGGCTTTGAACAACCTGGTCTAACGGAAGGTGTCCCTGCACATGGCAGTGGGGATGATAGATGATCTTTAAGGTCCCTTCCAACCCCTTAAGATTTTAGGATTCTATGAAACCTGATCTAACCCATAAATACAATGCTTTTGACTCTTTTGTTTCACTGAGACCCTCAGGAGTGATTCTGATTTTAAGTTTGTGATTTTTTGTACTGTCCTGTCGTCCATGAACAAAGCAGAATGTCTCTTTTGATCTCCTTCCATTGCATGTAGATTTGTGCATTAGTTCACATTATCTATCTCATGTTATACAATGAACTTTCAGTTTCTAGTATTATTCCTTCTTTTGCAAAACCCTTCCAATCAATCCTAAAATGAATAGTACAGGCTGCAATTACATCATAGGTAATATTAGGAAGGATTTGGGGTGGTGGGAGATGGAGGCATTAAAACCTTGGTCTCTTGGCATCAGTATTGTACTACCATAGCATCTGGTGTTTTCAACCAGTCAGAAGGCCCCACAGCACAACATACTGTAATTTTGCCTTCACCCTTCCCCCAGAAGTAATATTCTGAATTTTCCTTTTATACTCTAAACCTGATTTTTATGTTTATTTAGCTGCTTCCACTTGTATGACGACAAAGTCTGTTTTGGGTGGGTACCTAATGGATGATGGGAATGTTGTTCGTGCACTTGAGAGCTAAATGTTGGAAGTAACGTGTGTGGCACTTCCCTGGTGTCAATTAAGTTGAAGGAGC
Source organism: Melanocharis versteri (assembly GCA_013397845.1). Taxonomy (NCBI): domain Eukaryota; kingdom Metazoa; phylum Chordata; class Aves; order Passeriformes; family Melanocharitidae; genus Melanocharis; species Melanocharis versteri. Next base: position 953,555 of record VZTG01007653.1, read on the forward strand.
AGTGAACATATAATTTCCTGTAAAAGCAAGCAAGCTGATTCAAACCTACAGGAAAATAATGATGTCATGACACGACATCATTGTGTTTATGGAACTATCTTACTAAAAACTTGAGCTGAAGATCAGCACAGGTTGCCTGCCAGCCTTGCCATTAAAAAAATTCATTATCTGGGGAAAAAGGGCCTCAAGACAGCTTTCAGGACAGCTGAAGGAAATCCTGAGGAGGAGTAGGTATCTGCAAAGGTCTCAGGAGGAAGGAGGAGATAGGGGTTATGATGAGAAGAGCAATGAGATATTTGTGATGGAAGGAGTTCAATGACAGCTGGATCAAGTCAGCATTGTACAGGTGGGATCTGAAGCAGTGAGGCAGTTGATGGATGAGATGGCAGCAGAGTGGTAAAAAAAATCCCTTTGATTCTCCCATTGCTTTTAAAAAGCACAACAAAAAAGAAAAAACAATTAAAAGAAATCCCAACAGCAGCATGACTTAATCCCCACATCCTCAAGTAAACAAACCACAAACCAATGTTTCAGGGCTCCTAACACTTGCTGTGGTTAGAATGGGTCATGGAAGTGAGTAAAAAGGGGTAAGCACAAACCGGAACATTTTGTCATTGATTCCACCTCTAATGTTATGTAACTTCTTTATTTGACACAGGACTTATTTGGGTTCCCCTAGTGGAGAATAGGAGTGTGAGCATTTGATAATATTCTCATTCCTTTGGGGCTTCAAGTGTGAGAATTATATGGACATATCCAGACTAGGAGATACTCAGCAAAAAACCCCAAAACGCAGTATGTGTGTGCTTGTATTCGCACACTAGCAGTCCTGGTCAATAAATCCCCATTACCACATATCAAATCACAGGCAGCTTTTTTAAAGGTTGTTATGACTACATAGAAAATTTCTATAATTCCTTAATGCCTGTTGTTCACTCAGCTATTTTTCAGCAGTGCCTTTAAGGGTGCTTCTTGTCTTTCCTTTTTTTGCTAGGAGAGTGAATACATCCTCTCAGCTGCTTATGTTGAGAAACTGTCCAGATATTTTTTGTGGGATGCAGTGAAAGAGAAGAAGAAACTCTTGAGTTTCCTTTCCCCCCTGACCTGAACTGTATGCCTTTTGCTGTATTTTTTGCTGATTAGAAAATTCTATCCCCCGTGTAAACATATTGCAAAGGAAGAGATGGTGAATGCCACTTGTTAACAGGGTAGTGAACTCTCTAGGAATTTTCTTTTGATGGGTTACCTTTGGAAAAACTGTAGTATCTAAGCTATCGTAAAGGATATAAGAAGGAGACAGATGGGAAATAAGCTGCTTTATGAATTTATGCTGGAGTCTTCAAAGCCATCACTCTTCCAAGAATCCCTGAGGTTCACGAGATACTGGCCAACAAACCTCTCTTCACTTGGCAGGCTTGACTGTCCCTTTTTTTGGGAAAACTCTGAATTCTCACTGATTTCAAAATGGGCAGCATGGGGTTTCTTTGGAGAGAAAAAAACTTCCCTAAACTTCACAGAGGAAAACAACATTTTGCAACAAATCTCACTGAAGCCAATCATGCCCCAGTTAGTGCTGATCTCTAATCTCACCACACAGTGTGCTGCAGGTACTTTTCTGTCACCAAAAGACAAAGCACGTACGGTTCTCACTCCAGCTTTTACACACAGTGAAGCCATGTGCCCCTACTGCAAAGCTGGGAGGTGCCCACATGACTCCAAGGACTTACCTGTGATTTCATAACCTTCTGTAGCACATCAGAGAGTGGTGCAGTTATGTCAGTGTAAAATGAGAAGTGGGTCCTGGGCTTATTTTTTTGTTCATTGAGAAATATCTGCCTGCCACAGAAACGGCTCCCAAGTTTTCTTGTAAACCTCATGCTGTTGTAACTGCCAATGACCCCGTGCAGACTTGGCTGGCATTGCCATGTCAGACGCTGGCACGAGCAATGAGCCATGGATGCTGCCTGGTACAGGCAATGGGATACTGGAACATTTGAAATACTCTCTGGGCTCCTGAAAGCTCTTGGGCAATGAATCACCGCCTCCTTCCTTCTTGCCATTCTTCAGCACTGAAAGCTACAGAAATAGCAGCGCAGAGGACTAGGCAGTCGCAGTTGGACCTCTTTGAAAGATCAATTTTTTTTACTTTTTTAAAAGCACAGTTAATAATCTTGATTAATGCCTCAGGAGGGACTTTGGACATAAAGAAGAATGAGGATTACGGGAAGTATCACCCTGCAGCTGGCATCTCATGCCACATCTACACAAGTAAATAGAACAATGACATAGCAAGGACACTGGCCCTGATTTGCCTATGCTGTTGTGTCGTTAGACCAATCTCTGGCACATTCTGTTTCAAGACCGTTAACCTTCTCCCAAGCAATTCCCAAGCACAACGCAGAACCAGCGTAAGTCTGCAGACATGTTCCACAGAACACTGGAGGCCAGAAGAGCTTGATAGCATGGCTGCGGCTGGGCCATGACAGAGTTGCCAGAGAATGAGCCTGGCACTGTGTGGTTTGCTACTGTCAGTGTAGCCTCTGTCAGTCTCACTGGTTGGGCAGGAGAGTAGTTCTCATCTTGCATTATGCCCTATCTTTGTCTGCTCCCACATCAGTGTTTCATTTTCGTTGTACAGACAAATGGTCTATCTCATGCAGCCAGATGTCGTACCATTCCCATATGATGATTTCCACTGACTAGCTTTTTCAGATGGAATTCACAGGGGGTCCTTTTTTGCCTTACAGCCACAGATATTTACACCACATTTCTTTTGCCCATCGACCTGAGAAGTCAGGTGTTGCCTCACATGAGAAATGTTTGAGCCATGGGCTCAGTTTGTTCTATTTTACAGCTAGATCATACTTTTAGCATTTTCAGCCCTTAGGCTCATGCAGGAATTCAAATACTTTGCTAATGTAGTCTGGAGTGAAATACACATCCCCTACCTTTTGTGCTCTGGGACATAAATGCGGGGAGTAAATCCTGTTCCATGGGTTTACCTCCTCCATGGGCTGCACATGGAGTGAAACACCAGCAATAGCTCTTCTTAACCTTGAATTTGTTGTGGGATCTTTCGTAGGCACCTAGAGCAGGTGGGGGCCAGGTATGAGCTCTGTTCTTCCTACATCCTCATTCTTGTGCTTCACAGTTTCAAGCTTCTTTCTCCAGATAAAAATCTTCTGTGTTTATCCAGACTAATTTTTGGCTCATGTCAGAGACATTGAGGACATGAAAGGCAGCCATTGTATCCCATGTTTGAATTAGCTCTGTGTCTTCTGAGATTTCTTGGGAACTTTCAAATTACATGTTTGGTAGGAGCCAAAAACTGTAGGAAGGGCTGTATTTCACAATCTCTTCAAATTCAGCAGTTGCTTGGGAAAGAGAATGAGGTCCCAGGGGGCAAATTTTATATTTTGAAAGGTGGAAGTATCATGTTTCACTGATTCAGCGAATGAGCACTAATTAACTTCTTCCCTCCTCCCCAATTCAAATGGGACATGGAATGCTTTCAAATTGCAAAAGGGAAGTTCTTCTGACATGCATTTTATTTCTCCATGTTTCATTCTTGAGGATTTTGGAGATTTCAGCTTTGGGTTAGAGAAATATCCAAAACCTTGGAACCTCTCAAGAGCTGAGAAATGTATTTTCCTGCCTAGGCTTCAAGGGCATGAGCCCACAATGGCACCACTTGGGTATTTGTCTCCCTCTTGTGTCTCATTCCACGAGATAAGATACAATCCTGCTCCACCTGCTTGCTAAAGCCACTAAAGCTCCCAATGAATTGGAAGAAACTGTGAATGACCTGTGCTGTTAATTGTCTGCAAACTCAGTGCTGAGAGACAACCTAGTTTGATATTAGGAGTAAAAAGCAGAAGGGAAATCAAGCAGGCCCCACACAGGACACAAGCGGAGTTATTTTCAGCTGGGACTGGCTTCTGTTTACATCTTTCCCGGCTGTAACAAGGAAGGGGCTCCTGAAGTGAAAGCATTCAGACGAAGACAGAAGAAACCACTGTGCGGATCAGCCTTTTTCATCTCGCAACCACCACCTCGGCCAGCGGCATTTTTCCCCTGCTGAGCACACATTGATGTACCGCAGGCTGCAGCAGCCAGGAATGGCAAGAAGCAGGAAGCAGAGAAATTCCTTTTGGAGTAACACATAGACCCTCTTCTTTACCTTGGGCAAGCCTGGAGTGGCAAAGGATGCTGTGGTCTCTGTGAGCCCACTCCTGTTTGTCTAGAGAGAAAGGGTTCGCCCTTTACTGGAAAATGAGGCGGAGACCTGAGTTGATTTCATCTCTGAGGCAATATCTCCACTTCTCAGGGATAAACGAGACAAATGTGAGTGAGTTAGTCCACGCCCAGTACAGGAAGGCATTTGTTTTTTTCCCAGGCACAGTACTGAGGCTGTTTCGGGATCCAGGTAGGATTTTGGAATGTGGGCAGAAACCCACATGGAAGTAACTGGGGATGTGCCCGAAAGAAGGGCATTGGGTTCAGCAGAGGAGCTCATGCCAGGCACTCTGGCTGGAGGTAGAACCAGGCACAGGCAAAGTCTGAAACTAGTCTGGAAAGATGAGTTTCTTGAAAGCCTTGTTTCTTTAATACAATTCTACCTCTTTTCTTCCCATCAAACTTCATGCCATTAAATAATTTTTCAAAACTAGTTGCTGAAGTCTTCTATTGTGGTCATGGCTTTAATTCTCATGGAGGTAGTGCTAGCACCTCAGTAATGCAGCAGCTGAACTTCTCTGCAGAGTTTCCATGCTGCACAAACTGTTGCTATCAAAACACACAGACCAAATTTCAGGGGAGCAGGAGTGCCTTTTAAACAACAACAACAAATCTGCACAGACAAAGAAAGAAGTTTGCTTTCTCAAAGAAGCTAAATCATACCGTAACTGTTTAGGCTTACATAAAAGCTGTAAAGTAAAGTTCATGTGTAAAAAATTAGGTTCAAATGGGAGAAGCCAAATGGACTTTTCATTTTTTTCTTGGTTTTGTTTCTTTAATTCTGAAATCAAAGAGAGTTTTGTATACACTTATCCTTTCAGACTTCTCAACTGATTGGTTTTCATCCATCAGTTGTGAGTGGGACAATAAAGAAAATATTCAAAACTCCCCATGCAGAAGTGGCTTGGCTAATTCCATCCTCAGAGAGTAGCAGGTGTCCATGCTATGTATCTGTGCACTTCTGGACTTCAGTAGCAGGAATCTCTGATACCGGGCCTTGAGGACAGAGTGCTATTTCATATGCATTTTGTAGACTGCCCTAATTAGTTAAATTAGTTTGTCTGCATCATAAACGTAAAGCAGCACACACTGGATTTGTCTCTAATTGTGGCATTGCTCTGGTGATGGGTTGCAGACTTTTTTTTTTTTTAACTTTCTCATTAGTACTTAGCTTTAGGCATTTGTGAGAAACCACAGCCTCCTAAAGCTCCCACTCCTGTCCTCTTAATTTTGACTCACAAGGTTTTAATGGATGAACAGAAGGCAAAGAAAGCCTTTGGTTCTCATACCATTCAGCAAACCTCCGGCTTGCAATGGCATTGTTTGGGAACCCTTGTGGGGATGAAAGCAAACTCTGTACAGATGTGGCCTCTTCTGAGACTGCCCTTTGAGGCCTGTTGATTCTCAGAACAAAAAGCACGTGAGGAAGGTGACTGGCAGGGGATTTCCATGGGGTGCTCTAAGTGAAGTTATTTTAAGCTGATCCTGCACCACACAGGGCTAATGATAGTCCTTAGTGGAAGGGGTTCCCAAAAGCACAAACGCTGCTCTGATCCTTTGTGCGGAGTGAATTTTTCCATAACCTCAGTGGGACACTGCGTGGAGATTCTCTGGGCTGATAGGCTCATGAAGCACATCATGATGCAGGCTCACCAGTTCGGAGCTGGAAAATGTAGGGCTGGATGAATGTGGCAAAAAAGCCACGCGTAGATGGCCTCTGCAGGGACAGTTTGGCTGTTTCTGCTCCCAGACCTTTCTGGGGAGCGAGCATGGGGTTGGCCTACATGGCTCTGGCTGCTGCCGTGTATTTTTGGACCTTGGTCTCCACCTGGGAGGAGTTAATGGAGTGAAGCCATCTGGTTGGGTATCTCTGCCTGCTGTGAAGACACGTTCACAGGGCGCTAATGACAAATCCTGTCCTTTCTTCCTAAACCCTCACACAGGGAGTTTATGAGGCATGATATGAGAACCCTGCCCCATGGAAGGATTAACCAGCTCTCCGAAACTGGGAGTGGTAAATGGGATCCCTCCTGAAACAAATCCCACTGTGAGTACAACCACTGATTAAATTGAGGCTTTGGATGGTAAAACTGTAACCGGGGCAGGAAATTTGATTACATCCATCAATCCAGCTGTCTGACTTCATGCAGCTAATGCTATCCTGAGCTCATCACTGCGGCAGCACGGCATCGCACACGTAAGGGCTGGAGCCCTGGCCGCACCAAGGGCAATGGGAGTTAGCTCATTCATTTTGATGAGGCCATGCTTTCTTTTGCAATATCTGGTAAAGAATGTTTATCTCAAATTCCTCTCCTACCCTGAGGTTTTTTCACTGTTTTATTGCTCAATGATGTAACTTTTAAGCAATCCGTATGAGGATGGCCTTTCATACCCAGAGCTGAGGCCGACTGAGAGTAGGGGGACAGCTGAGAGGCTGTGGCCATTCACCCAGCTTATGATGCAAGGTTCCAGGGGAACATGGACCAAAGCTGCCTCAAAGTGTCCCCACAGCAGGGAGAAGCAAGCTTTTTCAGGAATTCAGAGCAGTGTTGGGAAAGCTCAGAGAGAGGGGGAAGCCGCTGACCCCATCCTCCCTCTCGTCTCTTCCCACACGTCTGTGAGGTCTCAGACGAGGCTGTTAAGGACGGGCTGGGACTCTTCCTTCTAGGGTGGCACATTTCCATGCCACACCACCACTGGCCTGGGACCACAGACCTCATTCGCCCCAAAGTTTCCAGGTTGCCAAGTAAAGCCAGGAGATGCAAATCACTCCTATATGTGATTTCATTCTTTTATGCCATAAGCTAATTGCTTCCTTGTACCACAATATGTTCCAGCTGTCGGTCTTTATCTATTTCTGTGTTTCTTCTGTCACTCTGGAGCATGGGCAATTTAGAAATGGTTCCCACATTTCCTCTTACTTCAAAAGAAACAAGAAAACAAAACACTCTCAGGCAAAATCTGCCTGCTCCTAACTGTACTTCTCCATGTGAGAGGATCCAAGATCAAATTCTCTAAAATATTACCTATCAGAAGGGTTACTTTGCATTTGTTGATGAAGAGCAGAGCTTCTTTGGAGATGCTGCACACATAGAAACCCAGATGGAACTGGGACAAGCTAAGCTGTGTAGTATGTGACAAAGACAGTGTTAACCTTTAACATGGTGAGACCACTTTTCCAAGTTTACAAAGTCTGGCTTGGGACTGAGGGAGAATGAGGACCCTTCATTTGCAAAATGTGGTGTAAACCTTCTATGTCCCCACCAAAAGATGACATTAATTATATTGAATTCACTTCTTTAGAGCCACTGGTTGAGAGGTGACTAGGTGGTACACAGGACTGCATAGAGAGCCAGAGATCAGATTTTCAGAGCTACAAGCAATCCATGTGAGAAGGCGATTAAATAGGTCCTTCTTCTCCAAGCACAGCCTTAAAACATTTCCCAACACCCAAGATTACTTTTAATGTGCTTTCAAGATATAAAGTAGTATATCAGTTTTAATATTTTTCAACTACAAATATGTTATGAAGGGAAGAGAAGATGTATAAGGAGTTGCCCAGAGAGGTGGGTGAACTTGGCAGTGAAATTCAAAGCTGACCTTTTCAAAGTATTAATCACTGGCTAAGCTAACATCTGGCTTGTAACTTCAACAGGAGACAGGATGCTGAGTTTACGGAAAGAGTGAGCGGGAATTTTTCAGTGAATCAGGAGGAAGACAGAAATGGCTGTATAGAATAGGTGTGAATTGTTAGGGAGCTGCCTAAATAGGGTGAAGCAGAGGCTATTTGCTTTAACTCAGTGTGAGTGTTGCAGGAGGCAGATGCCCACGGACACCCTGATCCTTGGTTCCTACCACTCTCCTTTGCTTACAGCTTATTGATGGGAACCAGTGCAAACGGAACCAGCTCTGAACCTCAGTGACCTCTATTTCAGCCTCATTAGTTTGATCTGTCCTGGGAGTGTCAGCTGGTGGCCAGAACTTTTCTCCCAAGCAATAGCCAGCAAGAGAGGTCTATTGCATGTTCATGTTGTTCATGAGCATGGTGAGTTGCATCATGCAGCTTAAAATGCAGTTGGGCAAATATATCCAGCGGTGAGGAGGGTAGATTTAAACTGTGCAGGAAATTTTTGTAAGGAATGGGGTTTATAGTGACTTCAGATTACATTAAGAATGATTAGTGCTACTGCTATTCATCACAGCTCCTCTCTGTGAACATGACCACAAAAGCCAGCAGAGAATGGATACTTTGGCCCTTTGGGTCATGTTTGGGACAGGGGCTTTGCTTGCCAGGTTGGCTATGGGAAGTGTGTCATTTAGTGGAAATCCATTTGGAGTGAGGGGCCAAAACCCAGCATGTGTTCTGGCAGTAGTGCAAGGCTGGGGCTCTTCTTTTTCTGTGAGATAGCAGCCCAAGCCCAACTGGCCAGGCAGCCAAAGCACTGGCACTCTGAGCTCACATCGTGAACCTCGTGTTAGATGTGCCACATTTGCAAAGGATGGAGCAATTTGTGTCAAGTGAAGAAAGGAGTTTTAGTCAGTAGAAGTGTGCCAGCGCTGGGACTTTTTGCAGGTAGAAGGATCATAGGGCTGACCTGGCCTTTTCACTGCTCGGGGAAACACAGGCAGCAAGAAGCAAAGAAGCCCCACAGATACCATGGCCTTTTTTGGGAGGTTTGTAGTGACTGCAGATGACACTGAAAAGCAGCCTGTCAGAGTGCTGTCAGGTGATAAAAGAAAAGCATAATCCCATCATGCATTAGCTACTGCTCACCCTCTTTACTGCAAATATAGCCTGAGTTCCCAGATTTGGAGAAACAAAGGCTTAGATCTAGGGTTCGACGGACTTGATCAGCTTGAGAAAATGATTCAGCTAAAGCCAGCACTGACTGAAAACAGAGGGCAGCTCCTCTGGTGACTGCTGCTTCAATGCTGCCAGCTTAGGGCTGAGATCTTCAATGCACTGGGCGTTGTACAAAACCATATTGCAAGCATGCAGGCAAAACACAACTGGTGGACAAAGAGGAAAGCAGATGAGTGCAGGTGGGAAGATGGTCAGCACAAATGAGTACACACCACGTTGTGACAGAAAATTGTCACTGCTCCTGAACTGTTACTGGGCTAGTCAGGGATAGATCCTGGGGAAGTCCAGGAGTACATCCTCCCAGTATGAGCTATTCTGAGACTGATAATTTGACAGGTGGAGATGTGAGAAAGCACCAGAGTGAAGCAGGTCCTTCAGCCATTCACACGACACTGAGTTTTCCCAGGCGTGCCGGCCAGGTGTGCTCAAGCCAGAGTTTCTGTCTTACCTAACCCACAGGCCTGGACCTGATCTGGAGTAAAACTTCTGATGAGATTTCATACACTCCTTAGCTTAGATGAAGTCTAAGGATGCAATGAAAGAACTAAGCTCTTCTTGAAGTTGAGTTCTTAACTTCCAGAGTAAAAGCCTAGGATTTGGAAACCCGAGATGAGCATTTTTCCACTGATGAAAACTCCGTTTTGAGCATGATCTGACAGAGCTCTGACATTGCCTGTCTGGCCGTGGTGGAAAGTATAGTTGTTTGCAAATCCATGCATTGGGAAGAACTTGCAGAGGTGTTTTTTCTTGGAAACAAGATCAATATATTATCAATATATATGCTTATAAATTAGAGTATATTATGCTGAATACTGTGCAAAACACACCTGGAGTCAAGCATTTATAGTCAAAACAGAGAAGATGAAGGGGAATTATCTTCATTTGGGGAATGAAGAACTGAAACACTGGGAGATTAAGTGGCTTGCCATGAATCAAACAGGCAATCTGTGGCAGAGCCAAGAATAAAATCCAGATCCCACTGAAGCAACCTAACTAGGAACATCCTTCCCATTGAATAGTTTAATTAACATAAATTAAGCAGCAAGTTGACTCAACGTGTTTTTAATTTTACTTGTGTACTTCAGAGAACACAATAATTGCATTTTATAATCTAAAAATAAACAAACACATATGTTTGTTAGAAAAACAACAGGCACACAGGAAAAATAATTCTTTCTTTTATTATATTTGGTGTGGAGTCCTTCATTAGGACTAAAATTGTTATGTGAAGTGAAGGAAGAAGGCAAAGAACTCTCCCCTTCTGTGCTAGTTCATTAGAATTAAAAATAAGCCTTCTTTTAGGTGTGTGCTGAGTGCCAGGGCTCTGTGTAAACACAGAGTCAAACGACAGATTCTTTGAGCACAGATTCCATCGAATCCACCACGTCCGCAGTCAGCTCAGCGATGTGCAGAGGGCAAGAGGCAGAACTGAGAATTTGCCAGCACCTCTGCAAGTGCATTTGAAAGGGTCCAAAGATGGAAAGAGCCTGGAAAGCACCTGAGCCCTCCCATACGCTGAAAGGGAAGATAAGAGCAAAAAGGGATACAATAGCAAATCCCAGTCAAGGGAAAGATGTCTTTTAAACTCAGCAACAAATCTGGCTAGTCTTTGAAGTTGGCTACGCCAGGCTTCACTCCCAGACAGCAGGGTGAGCATTCCTCTCCAGAATTAAGCCCCTGGCAATTGCTCCCCCCAGGAATAGGCATGTACTGAGTGCAGGAAAGCTACACATGAGTGACAATAGGATTTAAAGAGCAAGAGAGACAGAAGAACTGATTTAGACCTCATGGGAACATTCACGGAGCCTTTTCTACATGCAAAACACTTGCATTGAATTAAGCTAAATCAATATAAGCCAGCTGGAAAGTGATCAATGGGGATGGCATTCCCAGGCAAACAAGAGATCATTTTGCAGGGGCTGCCTACTAGTCTAGTGCCACGTAGCCCCGGCCAGCACAGACTCACCGCGAGGGTCAAAAGGCAGCAGCTCTTGTGGTAACCACTCTTGCAATGCATGATGCAAGCACAGCCCACGTCGGCAGCTACAGCCCTGCCAGGGCATCACCACCCCTGACAGGGAGCACTGGGCCTGAGGCAGCTGTCCCTGCACACGGCAGTGGATCAGCTGGAGCCTGGTGCTGTGCTGGAAGGGTGATGTCCCTCCTTGCCAGCCCAGAGCACGTGCCGAACAACTGCAAGTCTGCCCGTTGCATGTTTTGTGTGTAGATCAGCCTTCACTAACTTGGGGTCTCTTCTGTAACTCCCACAGTTAAAGTGAAACTAGAAAATTTGGCAGACCTCTGGCTTTTGTCTACAGAGCTGAAAAGGCACGACACTCTCTTCCTGTGACATTGCTGCCAATATGACACAAACCCTGCTTTGACTTTCACTGGGGTGATTTCACACAATTTTTTTTTGTCTGTAAGGAATGTCAGGAAAATGTGAGTAATATTTGATGCACCCAGCATTATTTCTAAGGCTGCACTTTGAAGCAGAAACTTGGCAAACTGGAACCTGGTGGCTGCATCCTTCTAGCCACTGTATCCCTTCCAGGAGAAACCGCCCCTGTTGCACTCTACTTTTCTTCCATGATCAAAGCTTGAAGACATTTTTAAGTTATAGATAGATCCCTTTCTTGTGCCCAGGTTTGTTGTGCCCTTGTTACTCAAGCTGAAGAGTTGGGAGTGAGAAACTGAATAAAGCAGGTTTCTATCACACTCCTCCAATCAGTTGTCACCCAACATTAGACACCCATGAATCTCATTTTTATATCTACAGCAGCCAGTCTGGACAACGTTTAATATCAGTGGAGATAAATTGGAGGTTTCAGAGCCTGATTTGTCCAAACTATCTGAGATACATACCTCAGGCTGAAAATAGCTGTTCCACAGTAATACCTGTATTCCTCCCCACTGATGACAATGACCGTGCTGGTGACCAGGTCAAATATACACATTTGCACTTGGTTGAATGAAATTGATTTTGACTAATGCCCTGGTGCCATCAGGTAAAAAAAAAGCTAAGAAAATTCTCTGAATGCAAGACAAACCCTCACCTTACTGGAGCTAATGCTCTCTGGGAGTATGGAGGGTAACTTGAAAAATTTAAACAGGGCTTGTTGTCTGCCAGCAGATATTGGGGGCCATGGAAAAGGAGGAGCCTGGTTTGCTCCAAGATGCTGGGGAGTGGTAACTAGAGGGACTGTGTGTGGAAGTGTGGACACTCTGTGTCCTTCTGGCCTCCACTGCTCGGTGATTACAGGAAATTATGCTTAGGTGACTCTTCAGCTGAATGTTTCTACATCACTCAGAGGCGGCTTTATTTTTGACAACAGCTGGTTCTGAATTACTGGATGCTTCTAATAGTTTTGAATTAAGCCTGACATCTGCGGCTCACCAGGATGCTGCAACACAGGAATTTGAAGAGTACTGGTTTCCATGTAAAAATGAAACATGTGAACCATATGTCATTAAGCAGTAAGATAACCAGGGGTAAGGGCAGCAGAGTTTTGGATTGTCAGGGGTTTGAAGAGTAAAATTCCTTGATCTTGAGGAGCTGACTCTTTAGGAAGACAGCAAACATGGCTGGAAAAAGCTGTCAAAATCTACTGGATGAAACCAGAGTTATTTTTTGGAAATGCCATTAAAATTTGCCAGCCAAAGGAAATGACCAAATTCAGACTCAAACCTACACAAGACAGACGGTCCTGTCATGCCACAGGGGATGCCATTACAGGACAGGAGAGTGGCAGCAGAACAGAACATCGAGCATGGAGCTGCTTCATAAAGCTTCACACAGATCCACAAACACCACAAGTCAGGACAATGGCTTGTATTTGGAAAAACCTTCAAGGACCACAGAAGTTTCTATTACTGTCCAAGACACTGCCCAGCACGGACGGAGAGGACAACAGTACCATGTTTGCAGGCAACACTTCATGGGACCAGTGAGCAGTGGTGCGGAGGATTAAAGCACTACCTTCTCAAAATCAAAGCCTATGTCTTGAACATGATGCTGGTGCAAGCTGAAGTGTTGCCAGGAATGGGCACGTTAGCACAGAAAGTAAAACTACAGGCAATTGACCATAAACAAATGAAGCTCAGGACTTAGTGTGGTGAGCTAATTCCTATTAGAGTTGTGACTAAACTCATGGGCAATTAGCGAATTGGAAGAGGTACAATTTATAATCACACCAAGAGAAAAAAAATTATCCACGAATAAAAACACGCCACTCCCTTAATTTCATTAAAGAGGTAACTCACCAAACAGGCAGAAGATCAAAACAATTGAAAAAGAGTTTGAGGATATCTTCCAAGGGAAAGGGAACCTGTTAAGGCTTGTCACAATTACTGAAATCACAGGCCAGTCAAGTGAAAACTCCCATGGCATGGGAACAGTTGGTCAGCTGATGCAGTCTGGCATAAATTCCTTTATGTTGGAGAAATGAGGTATTTATTTCAGAGGCAGCCTTACTAGATAGCCATAAAGGTGATCATATCCATTTTTGCTAGGTCTACTCACCTGGCATAGCTTGTTGCTAACACAGCACTGCAGTTTTGGTGGATCTGAGTCTGTGATGAGACATTATGAGACATTTTATTACTGGTCCAAATCTGCACTTGGTACATCAGTTTGGTAGGAAGCATTTCATCAAAATGAGAAACTACCCAGTGGAAAAGGGTAAGGATGTAAGGAAGTTAACTGTAACCTGCATTTAGCATTGCTAAATTGTAGGATTTTGCAGAAGATGAGTGGTTTGTCAGCAGAGATTTCCCTCAGCAAAAATCTGAAGAGGTAAGAATGCTTATAATGTTAGAAACTGATCAAAACAAAGCCTGGCACATCTACAAAGAAACAGATGAGGTAGAACAAACTTTTAAGAACTGAGGTCCTGGAACCATCCACTTCTACATGAAAGAAAAGCAGATGATCTATGGAAAAAATTGTATCGGGCATTCTATGTTTTTGTTGGTGAAGGTGCACAGGGAGAACTGTATTTTGAAGACACTTTATGAAAGCAAGTGGCAGCAGCAACTGCCTTGATGACAGGCCCGTGTTATGCACTGATGGATTGAAAACCAGGCCCCAGTGAAATGCACCTCCTTCAGATACAGTAGCTCTAAACAATTTCTGAACAGCAGGCACAGCTCATTCAGGACTACTGTTTACTGCCATTTAGTGAGGAAGTGCTGCATTAGCTGGCATTCAGGATAAGCATCTCTTGAAGTCAAAATAATTTTGCAATTACTTAGAAACTGATTGTACTTTCATCACAATACTGATTTGCCAAAAGATCACATATCAGTCCAGTATAACTTGGGAAAAGCAAACTAAAAAGCACTTGAAATGCAAGGTTTCAGCAATTCACAATGGCTTATCTCTTTGTAAAAAAAATGTCATCAAGACAGTATTTTCTAGTGGAAATGTCAAATGAAAGCAGGAGCATTTTAAACACCAGGAGAAGAATAAATTTCACTTAAATGCAAATTTTTTTCTTTATGAAAATGCATTAAAACAGTCTTTTGACTACTTTTTATGCAAAGCAGGACTTTTGGGACATAGAAAGTCACAGAAAACTTGTAATTCTGTGATGGTCTATCTGCTATCTTCTGCCAGGCTTACAGTCTCTTGTGTTATCAGAATAACGAATCAACAGCACAGATCTAAGAGAAGGACCTATGAATGTTCTGGGAATCTAAATGAAGCTCGTTACAAGTATTAACAATTTTAGTTAATTAGGCCTCTGAGGTACTTAGGTATCTAAGGACCATTTCTGTGGTCTGGGCCTTAATACTTTTGGGACAGAGGTGCAAATCATTGCAACTGTATTGAAAACAGCTGTAACAACCTTTATTTTATCACAGCACCATTTTCTAACTTCTAAACCCACTCCCCCCAAAAAACCCCCATAAATCGTAAAATGCCAACAACAAAAATAAAGCAAAACAGAAAGGATGTCCTTAAAATGAAATATAGAATTAAATTTCCTCCTGGACTCCTCATAAGGTTCTCCCATCCCAGTGAGGGAATAGTGACATTGGTTCAAGGTGTCATCCCCTGTCTGAGTCATTCAGCTGCACAGAAGGGAAGGGAAAGGGAAAGCATTTAGAGTGAGTCTCCAGGGCTTTAGCCCACTGAATTCCTCCCCAGCACACAATCTCTGGAAGAAGTGGAGGAACCCCTTGAGCAGGAAGTGATTCAGAAACATACGATGGTCTGTTTGCAGTGACTCACAACACATCAATAGCAGAATTGTCCAGAGACCTATAGAATGTCAAGACTCTTTTTACACCATTGTGCAAGCACAAGTACCAAGAAACATATGTTTCCTATCACCCAGCCCAGCTTTATGCTAGACTAATACATAATAATCTCTCTTGCTTGAAAACAGTCCTAGGCTTGCATATATGTGGTCAGCATATTACTATTATTATTATTATTAGCATCATCATCATCATCACATATGTTTCTGTTGAAGATTGCATAGATGCAATTACAATTTGTTCTTTGTTTCCATCAGACGGCACTGCGTCAATATATAAATGTATGTTTAACACTGTTCTCTACAAGCAGGTTCCATGCAGACCTGCCAGCACCTGATGTCTCTCTGGCTGATCATAACTTACTATAAGATACTGGTTTACCTTTTGAAAGATTTGCCTTCCGGTGACCATTCAGGATGGAATATTCCACCCTGAGTGCCTACCTTAAGAAGAATATTTGGAATATTTCAAGTAAACCAGGAGGCTTAATAGACATAAAGTCAGACACACAAAGGAAGAGTTAGTTTGCCCACAGTGAAGAATATCTGACTGCTCCCTTGTGTATCTGACAACTTCAGCTATGAAAAGAGCCAATGAAGTGTAGCAGTCCCTGAATTTTTAAATAATTATAAAAATTTGGCCAGATTTGGTCAAGTTTCAAACCTCTGGTACCTGCAGTTAGCACCTGCTAAGCACAGCCTTGCCAAAGATCTACCCCAAGCTTATCAGAATGTCTGTCTGTGCTGATCAGGTTTCTGGAGCACAGAAGCTCACTGAGATCTTCCTCTGCAATTGCAAGTCTCAGGTGCTGCAGGTACTGAACTGAAGCAAGGCAGTCTGTGGGTGTGGAAACATGAACAAACAAATGTAGGGAAGCATATTACTTTGTGTGAACTGATACGTAGCAATTATCCCTGTTCATCCTTACTCTGCATAAAATGGGGTAATTCACAGCAATTTACCCTTCAATAAAAGGAAAGTAAACTGCTCTACATTTACAGCATGGTGAGAGCTGTCACGCAGACAGACACCAGCTTGTGGTCACGAGGAGCTGATGGGATGTGCTACTGCAGGGTGACGTTTCTGCATCTCTGTCCCTTTCTTTGTGCATGCCACACTCCCTGTGCTGGGTTATCATCAGGGCCTCCAGGAAAGCCATGGTTTAAACACAGGAAAAACAAGAACCAGCTCTGGGAAGGAGTGGGCTTGTCCAGGGAAAGTCAGCAGATGACACTGGGATTGAAGACTGCTGTGAAGGAGGAAACTAGAAGTAAAGTCTGGCTGGGTGAGAATAAGGATGGGAGACAAGATCAGAGTTCATGGGGACCAGTGGGACAAAGAGTCTGTGTGGGAAGACAGCAGAGATGTGATCTGATGTGCAGCGATGAGGAAGGCAAGGAGCAGCTGGGCAAGGAACTATGGACCAAGTAAGAGCAGGGTGTTGACAAGGATCTTATGGAAGGCAAGCATCTCACAGGGATTAAGGGGCAAACAGAAAACTGGGATGGGCTGGAGAGGGACTCTGAAATAAAGGGGTGCACTGTGAATGAACAGATATCTGGGTAGGGAGTCTAAAAGAAGAAAAAAGCAGGTAGGCAAAGTCAGAGGGAGGAGACAGCATGGGTAGAGAGCCAGGAATAAAGGCATTGGATGGGTCAGCCAAGGCCAGTGGCATTGGTGGCAAATATTGGGACTCAGAGGGCACCATCTTTATGACAGGGAACAATAGGACAGATATTAAAACCAACTATATGAGGAGAATGGTCTTGCCCAGAATGCAGATACAGATGAACTTGAGGGAACAGGGAAGGAAAGCCTGTCTCCAATGTGACCTTTTCCCTTCAGAGCCCAGAGTGGATTTTAAATGTCCTGATTGTTACCAGTTCTCTCCTAGCACAAAATATTTGCAAAGATGTTGGTATGGCCACAGGTGATGAATGCAAACACATGCCTGCTCTTCATGAAGTGCAGGTCAAAGTGCCAACCTTGGTGAGTCATGCATGTACCAATATACGGCTGCCAGAGGGAATTTTTTTTTCCGGTGTGATTTGTGGTAAGCCTAGGGATTGCCATGCCCATATATCATGTGAAAAGAACCTTATTAAGGTCAAAAAGTTAAGCACCCAAACTTTAGGAAACATAAACTTCACTTTCCTTCCTTGTACATAAGCTTTATGAATCAGCATTTAATTACATGACTGTGAGCTATTTTTTCCACAGCTCCCCTTTAGAAGGGTCCACCAGGTAGACCTGTTCCAAGGCTAAATCCAGACTTAAGGAAGAGGTTGTTTGCAGGACCCCTGCTTCATTTCTTCCAGAAGTCAGAAAATGCATAAATTATGTGTCAGGGAGTAGCAGAAAAAGAAAGGGCACCCTGATGATTTAGGCAGCTGAAAGACATCTTAGGGAATTGAATTCTGTTCCTAACTGGGCCAAAAAGTCCAAGTGAAATTCTGAGAAAATACTTTAAATCACTGTTCTCTGTAGGAATTAATGTTCTGTCTGTCAATTTTTGGCGTTCCTAGTTTTGGACACTGTAAACTAACTTGAAAATTTTTCAATCCTGCTGTAATGAACTCCAGAGAGTGACATCGTGGACTTGTGTTTACGTATAAAAAAAAGAAGAAAGTCTTAAAAATTGTTGTTGAAAGGAAGAACTGACACTATTTAAGAGCTGAAGAACATGTCTATTAGTGAGCTGCCTACCAAACTTTTTAAAATGTGACTGGAAAACAGGTCACAAATATGTTCCTGAGGAATAAATACCACATGTAAAAAGAATCTATAATCCAATGGAGAAAAGTAAAGTAAGCACCTATACCTGTGAGATGAAGCTAGGCAGATTCATATGAGGAATTTGGCATAAAGCTTTAACAGTGAGAGTAATTAATCATCCCTCAAAAATCAACTCAAGCAAATCATCAGCTCTTTATCTCTTCAGGTCCTCAAATTGAGACTAACTGCCTTCCTAGCTACTTGCTTTATTCCTTGGATAATCCTGAAGTATTTGACTAATTGCAGGGATAACTTGGTTAAATTACATAGAGGTCTGTAAAACAGAGGAAGTCAGGCTCTGTGACCTAACCACCCTTATCTTTACCAGTCCAAGTGCCAGGTAGTCATTGTTGCAGCTGAAGCCAGTTGAAATTTCTCTATGATTGTGTAAAATTCTAAATAGTGCTACACAGGCAGAAAAAACCCCAAAATCTCAGATATCTCACTTAGGATATTGAAATACAGTACTTTTGAATATAATCTGTTCCTAGCTCAAATTTACATCTATATGATGGGTCTGATAATCTCCCCATAGTTGGAAGGGGTGTTTTGAATGTGCACTGATTATTGTTTATGAAACTTCAGCAATGAGAACCAATGAAATGCCCCTGGGTAAAAGAATAATTTTCACCTCAGAAGAGCATTTGAATGGTGTCAGAACAGTGGACCAAAACTTATGCAGAGGTAACAGGTCATTCAGTCAGAACTGGTTGTTAAATGATGCAGAAAACTTGTGGAGAAAAAAGTCAGTATGTGATCCAGTAATCAAGGACTGGAGTACAGATGCATAAACATAAGGGAAGCAAAGAAAGCTGTACGATCAACCATGATCCTGGAATTTCCTAAGATACCTACAGTTTTCAGCCTGATTATATTCCTCAGTTTATTATGTGACACACAAAATAGAATGAAGCCTCTGGTTTCGCCAGAGCCCTGAGCTCACTAATGGCTGTAATGACCCTGAGACCTCTCACCTGGAGTTCATGCCCATGGGCCCAGGAACTCTATTTAAGCTCAGCCCTGGGCATTTATTGCTTGCTTGATCTACACTGGGGGAGTGCTGGTCTCCTGTCCAGCCATGGCCCTGCTCCTGTCTGGTTATGAAGCCTATTGAACTGGATCTAAGCCTATGGATTAGCTTCGTGGCTTGATTTTTGTCACTGTGGACCTGCCTGGTGAGCACTGGATCTGACACTTTTCCTTGACTTTGTGGCTTGGCCTCAGAACCTAGCCAATCACCATTATACTGCATTTTGACCTGAATTTTTGGTTGGACCTGACCATCACCTCTGTGTTTGTCTAGCTCACCTCTCTCTGGCAATGTGGGACTGAAACCTGGCTACTAAGGCTCCCTCTTGGCTCCTGGCTCACCTGCCTTTAAAGAGCAGCCCTGCTCTTGCTGCTCCCTGACAGATTTATCCCGGTGTTTGGATGTTGGGTGCTCTGAGGGAGCAGCTGCCTTGCCCATTTGGAGCAAGAAAGCAATGTAACAGTTCTGAGAGGGAGGCAGAACTCTCCAGCCAAACATAACTAATTTAATTTTTTAGCCATAACAAAAGTTTGGTGACTGGTAGCTGTATGTGTGACTAAGTGCATGCACCCAGAGCTCTAGTCTGACTGTCAGATGACATCAGCTTTGAGGAGCATGCCAGCAGCCTCTCAGTCATCTCTTTCCTAGTGCTTGCCAAGAGCTGTTGATGCTTCCCAAAACATGTGGTAAAAGAAGCCTCATGCATGTTTACATTCAAGGCAGGATGAAGGCCTGGCCCTGACCAGGCTGCCACAGTGTACTCCAGAGTCTGAGTCAAAACAATGCTGCTTTGACAGAGGCTCATTTCTGATGGCTCCTCAGGAGCTGGGTGAGGCTGTTTCCCATCGTGGTCCTCTGCTGTATCTGTTTATCCTCTGTGACATCCCGATACGTGAGAAATCAAGTGTGGGATAAAAACGATCATCCTGGGAATGACGGAAGTAAGGCCGCATGCTCGAAGCCAGCCTTGGTGAGTGGTTTCCGAACGCTGGCACGAGCACAGAAGCTGTGTATAAGCTCTGTGGAAAGCTTATCTGTGCGTGTCCTCTGCCTGGTTCCCAGCAAGTAAATATCATGTAATATAACCACCCCTGTTACCGTCCGTGACAGAGATTAACAGGAAGGAGTTTACTTTGGTTTATAGATGTTGTAATACCAACACCCTACAGCTTTTAACTACTAAAGCAGGCTTTCCCTTGTGAACTGAATAGCTCAAGTTTGAAGGCGACGGAGATCCCTCTGCTGAGAAAATGCATGGTCTAGTGAGGACAGTGTCCCCTCTCACTATTTTAGGAAGTGACAGAATGGAATTCATGGGTAGGCTTTAGTTTGTTCAGTTGACACTTTAGGTTTTATCATGACAGTAGTGAAGTTTAAAAATAAAAGTTTCAAATATAACGGGGAGGGATATTGTGGCTTTTAGTTATGTGCCATAAGCTGGGCAAACCAGTGGTACAGTAAGAACTTGAACACCTTCATCTTGGGCAATAGCTGTACTTTAGGGAAGTGACAATCCAGTCTAACGGATGGATTAGAATATGTTGTTTAAAAACCCCTTTCTTTGGACAGAGTGGACTAAGTGTGTGTGCGTCTAAGCTGTGCATGTTCTTGTTAAAACACAGGTGCTGCTGATGACCAGAAGTGGCTGTCAAAGTCGGTGCAGGTGGCCAGCTGAAGTTACCTGTAGGGATGGTTAATGGGCTAAAGAGGGACTGGTTTTAGTGGCCTGGACATGCTGTGTGGCCTGATGAAGCAGGGGTCAGGCCTTCCTATCTAGCTGTGACAGTCTCAGGCACATGCCAGCAGAAAATGCAAAGCATGTCTCTAAAGCACCGCTGGCAGCCGCTTCACCAAGAGCTGAGAGGGCTTGAAATGATGGCTGTGTTATAGGAAAGGTCTAACTAATTAATCTAGCCTTTTCACCTCGTTGTTCTTACAGTACATTATTTTGTTTATTTTTACTGTCTCCCCTTTACTCAACAATGTGCTGTTTTGGTAAGTTGTTAGGTGCACCATATGGCAGCAGGGAGGCTGTGCCCTCGGATGAGCCCATCAATTCTTGTTTTCCCACGTTTTGAGGTGGCAGATTCAGCTGGTGTTTGTTAAAGCCTCAAAATTGAGCTGCACCATTCTGCTGCTAGCCTAGGATCATGCAGGAGGATTACACAACCTCAGCTTCTCTCCAAACTTCTTTGCTATGAGAATCTGCTTTATTTCTAAACATATCTAAAGAAAGGAGAGAATGGTAGTTTCAAGGAATATTTACTTTCTTAATGACATTCAAAGGCTTCAGGGGAAAAGGTCCTCATCAGCTCATAAGGTGTAGAAGAGTGGCCAACTGATAGGACCTCAGATTTTGGTAAATTCTGAAAAATTGCAGAGGCCCTGTAATGCTTTTTCAGAGTTCGGCATGCTTGTTCAAAATCTCTGTAAGCCTTTCTCACCATAGTACAGCAAGCCTTAGGAAACTCATCGAGTCCATCACCTCCTACCTCTAATTTTGCAAAACTTCCCCAGGGGCTTGCTCCTTTGTCCCTCAGGCTTTGTGGTTTATACATGGGCAGAGCTGTGTGAATTTGGTAGCAGTACTGCATTCAGAGCTGAATATAATGAAGAGCTGCAATTTGCTGGGCACAATGACCTCTGTTGGGATCCTTCTATGTGTTGCAGGCAGAGCTAATGCATATGCAGCCATTTTCCACTCGGTCACATTCTCTTCTGTAGAGATCAAAGCCCCGCTGCATTCTCTGGTTTTGCTGTCCTTTAGTACTGTTGGAGAACTTTCCAGCTTGGGCTGTTTCCCAGAACAGACAGTGTCCCACTAACTCCGGTCTATGGCTTCCCCCAGTTCAGAATGAAAGACGCCTGGCATACACAAAGACCATTTGCAATGAGGGTTCACCTGACTGCATCGCTGGACTTTGTGGAAACTGCCTTTTCTTGCTTAGTACGAAAAACTCATATGCCCTGTACACAGATTTTAGCCTGATTATTGCATTTCTGATAGGAAACCAGATGGTTTTCTTTGCCAGTATTTTCCTCTCTGCATCTTTGCATCTAATTCTGTAGATATCTACCTTCTCTCTCTGATTCCAGACACATACATTGGTCTGCCATTGTATTTGAATTAAATCCCCATTCTGCATTTATATTTGTGCTTTATTCTTTTGGGGGGACAGCTTTTGACATGTCTGTAAGGGTATAAAGCTCTGCTGGTGGAATAAAGAATAAGTTTTAGTTCTAACACCCTGATATCCATGTGTTTCCATTCTGAGGTCCAAAGAACCAAGTGAATAAAATGTTACATGCTTATTCCTGATTTTATTTCTTTAAATCTAGACCTCCTGGTGCCAAGAGAGTTCTTCTGAAATGAGACAGAAAGATAGAGATAATTATGTCCAGATTTGTTTTTGTATTTTCTTGACATTTCAACCAACCTCTCAAAATTTCAGGCTGCAATGCAACCTAATCAGCAGTAGGTTCAATTTTAAAACTATTTTCTAGGTTGAAAGATAGAGGTATCATCCCTGGGAGACATCACTGATAAGCTCTTGAATGTTGCAATTTGTAAAGAATATTTTAAAACATCAAGCATAAAATTCTTGCTTTTGATGACCAGAGAAAACTCAAATACTTGGTTTTTTAATACAGTACAGGTGATAGAAATACCAATAGAAACCTGTACCAAAATGCATTGGCATGAAATGGTAGTAAATATGTCTGTGCTGGTACTAGTTTCAAAAGTAATAGTAGCAGCAGGTATTTAACTGAATTCATTACAAACAATTACTTTTGAATGTAGTTTCTGTTTGCTAACCATTCACTTGTCCAGGCTGGTTTCTACAGGTGTATGTTTGCTAGCTTTTGAAGCAAACACCACCAGCCTTTAGGCTGTTTTAGAGATATTTGCAGCTCAAAGCATAATTTGTTACATCATACATGTTACTCTGTACTTTCCTGGATGTCAGAAACTACAGAAATACTTCACAACTAAAATGGATCAGACAGCCAAAAAGCCAAGGGGAGGAAAAAATTTGTAGGCAAGGAACTGAGGATGAGAGATTAAGCAGCCTGCCAAAGTTTACAAAGGAAAATCTATGCTAGACTAGGAATTGGACCCAGACATCCTGAATGTCAGTCCAGCCGTAACCACAAGACTGTCCCTCTTCTGATTCACAAATACTATTACAAATTAACTAGCAGCTCTGAGTCCTTGTGATACATTAGTCATAAACAGTGGAGTAAAAGTATTGCATTCTTTGTAAAAATGCGACACTTTGAGTTTGGGTTTGCCTTGGTACTAGTCAGCCTTTTCAACTAAAGGGTCATTGACTGAAATGTGGCCTGCAGTTACCAGATTTAGACTTTGGCTGTTTGTCATCGTTGTGTGTCTGTAGCCAGGACTCACTCAGGATACTACTCCGTGACAAATAGACTACACTGGTGAAAAAAGGACCCAGCATTCACATTGTAGCTGTCACAGCAAGGAGTGATTGCTGCCACCTGAATAAGTGCCTTTTCTTGCATAGGTATGGTGCATATATATCTGGGACATAGGCATGGGCTTTCGGAGTATTTTTAGATGACAATATGTTATTTGAAGCCAATTGACTCTGCTTCAGGATTTTTGTGGCAACGCCTCTATTGAGGTTGAATACCTCTGAAAATATCTTTGTAGCTTCTCAGAACCAAAGAGAAAATCCAAAAGGTATCATCTCTGACCAGCAAGGATGGTTTGAGCTTGCTCTCAAAACCTCACTTAAGCGTAAGATTTTAAAATCCCTTGTTACTGCCTGGTGAGGTCCTCTCTGACCAAGGACTGATTAGAGAAGAGGCTGATTGTGCAGCTGATGCCAATATCAGTCCCAAAGAGCATCCATCTCAAACTCAAGCTCTATGCAAGTATGATCTGTGGCTGATTTGGAGTCAGAATAATAAATGAGAATCATGTTGCTTGGCATGAGGAAATCTAACTATAATGCTGCTCACCATATTTCAGAGGAAAAATAGCTGTCAGGCATGCAATGATCCAAGTCTGCTAGGAAATAACTCTATCTGTACAGTGAACTTTGGGAAATCCCCTTGTCAAATTCACTGACTAGTGACTGTAAAGAATCACAGAACAATAGATATTGTGATTGGAACAGCTGTAGAAGTCATCTACTCCACCCACAGAATTATTCACAGAAGTACTATTGCCAGCACATCATCTGGTCAGCTCTAACTCTGAATAGCTTCATCCTGAAAACTGCCTAAATTGGATATTCTATGACCTCGGTGGCCTGTCTGTTCCAATGCCGCACTACCTTTATAGGAATTTCCTTCTTAACGTCCAGCTGCTGTGGCTCCTGTTTGATGTTGTATAATCTGATGCTGCTGAGGAAAACGTGGATCTGTTGTGTTTGTAATTTCCCTTCAGGCAGCTGCAGGCTGTTTGATCAGCCTTCCCTTCACCTGCCTCAACACAGCCTTGCCAATCATGTGCTCCAGGCCTCTGACCACTTCTGGTCAGAGTGGTAAACTTCTGCAGGACTCTCTCCAGTTTCCTCCCATCCCTCTGCAATGTCCAGGTTCCAGACTGCCCAGTGTGTCCTACGCAGCCTCATCAGTGTCAGGCACCAGGGAAAAGAACTTTTCTAGATCTGTTGCCATGCTGCTCCTAATGTAGTGCAGAACGCAGCTGCCTGGTGGTGTCAACGCACGATCAGCTCATTCAGCCTGAAATCCACTGTAACCTCCTGACTTCCAGTATCTCAGCCAGTTCCTCCCAGCATGTAGGGATGCAGGGAGCCATTCCAGCTCAGGTGAAGAACTTTGCATTTCTCTCTACTGGACTTCATGAGGTTTCTATTGCTACAATCCTTAATGTCTTTGAGGTGCCTCTCAGTTGAAGATGTCATTTGTTGTGTCAGTTGTCGTAATTTGGCACCTTCCAATGATATGCTGAGGGTGCACATCTGGTATACAGGTTGTTGTTGAAGTCTCTGGACCACAGGATCAACCTCTTGTGCACACCATTTATTAATAGGTCTGAGCAGATGCTAAGCCTTTGATCATCACTACCTTCTCAGTCTTGTGGTCCAGCTGATTTTTTAATCCATCTAGAAGTTCTTGGTTCCAACCTTGGCATTGAAGAGCCCAGAAGACAGCAGAGCTTTACCATTTCTAGGGATTTCTAAAGCAGCATTGGGGTGTATTGTTTCCTAATTTCATTCATAGAGATTCTCCAAGAAGGCTGTTTGCAACAGTATGGGGTTGATAAAGGAAATCCGTGTTCAAACTGGAATTAGGCATTTATGGGAGATAGTGTGGCTCTGTTGTGTTGGAAGCTTCAAAACTGTTGCTTTCCCCTTCCCATTCTGCTATTGCTTCTTTCCTTACCTACAAAAACTGAAATTTAGATTGATTTTGCAGTTTAAGGAGAAGGGATGAAGCCTGGGGTAGAGACAGTGAGCTGATACCATCAGCTAATGTCTACAGACCCAACAAACCGGTGAGAAAAGGCCACTTTCACCTTATGTTGTCCAAACATGTTAACTCAAAACATCTTCTTCTGGGAAAAATTACCTGGCATTCTGTCATAACATTTATGACAGACTTATTTCCCCACCCCAGATAGATTGAAAGAGTTTCAAAAGGTTAACAAATTAAATAAATTAATCTTTAATTTTGTTTTGACTGCAAGTCCTTCTTCCTGGTGTGAAAAGATGAGGCCAAAAAACCCCATTCCCTCTCCAAATGTGCCTGGCTCTGGATTTGGATATTTCCTATACAAACTTTCTGCCTGTAACCCATATTTGTTAGCAGGAGGTCAGGGATTGAGACCACCTCACGCATCCAGGTCAGAGCTGTTAAAAAAGGGGGCCTTTTATTCATTCATCCATTCCTTACCAGTCCTCTTTAGCATTCAATTTCTCTTTGGTTCCTGTTAGGTTAAGGGGAATTACACATCCATATGGTTAGGAGAGAATGGATTCCTTCTTCCTCTGTAGACAGTAATGAAAACTAGAGGAAGCATCAATTTGCAATATAAGATGACCAAAGAAATCCTTAGCAATTATTTCATCGCAACGATCTAATTATGAGGATACAGTTTCCTCTCTACACCTGAGGAACTGCAGGGCTGAGCTACATCCCAGATGAGTGTGGTACGGCTGAACAGTGCCGGAATTAAGTCCTAATGGAGAAGTTTTTCCTGTTGCTAAGCTGGCTGGGTGACCTACTTGTGCTGTCACTGGATACTGAGCATCCTTGTTCGAGCACAAAGTTGGTATTATTGCTGATGCTCAGACTTATTAGCTATTTCTCCCTGCCACCCATGATAGGATTTAATCTCAAGTAATCTGAGGTGGAAATGAAACATGATGCAAAGCAACTTGGAGGGCTTTTCACTTCAGACACGCTTATTCAGTTTGTCCTGTATGGCAGAGTTTATTGAATACCAAGCAAGAAATCTATTGATAGAGCAATAGCTCTTCTCAGGGAAAAGTCTCTCTCCATATATATGATGACTTGCTGCAGTGCAGGAAGCTGCCCTGACCTTGCTTTTGTTCCTTTCCAAAAGCCAATTCAAAGGCACAAACCCAAACCCCCAAAAAAGAGGTGAAGGAGCTGGAGCCCAGAGGCAGTTTCCAGCTGTCTGATACCATCTCTCTCCACTAACATGAGCCTCCTCAGGGAGACAGGTCTGCAAACCAAGTTCCCACCACCCACTGCACGGCAGGGACTGCCTTGGGGATGAACAGAGGGAAACTTCCCTTCAGCTCAGTCAACTGCTGCAATGAGGTGACTTTGAGTCCTCCATCTTTTGGTTACTTATTTTCTCGGCATTTTAGCGAAAGCCAGAGAATCTGTTTTCCATTTGCTGTACTTTTGCTGGAGACTGTAATTGCTCTTTGAACCTTCAGGAGCAGGAAACCCATTAAAGGCCCAAGAGGACAGGGATTCAATGCCAGCCAGCACATTCCTTAGCTCCTTTCATCCTGCAAGAGGAGAGTGCTTCTGGCTTCTCCAGAAGGGATATTACTACATTTTGTTCAAATTTAAAGCTGATTTCAAGAATAATTTTACCACTCACCTTATAGTTATCATTATTCCTGCTATTTGCATTATTATCTTTATGGTTATTAACACAGAAATATCTATGGAGAGGTCATTACAGAAAACCCAAGTATCAAGCTTGCCTTTCGGTACCTTGCAGACTGTAATGACAGATATAATAACAAGAAAATCTGAGCTGTGGCCGTGGCATATCAAACTGTGGAAAACTGTTGGTCAGGGCTTTTAAGGAGCTTCTGGAAAGAAAATGAGAATGCTGCAATTGTATGGGAAATAAGAGCTGCCTGTTTCAGGTAGCAAAAGTACGAAAAATCTTTAATGCATTACAATATGCCTTTAATGATGCAGCTGCCACCAAATAACATTATTTTTTTGAAGAAGTGGCATGGCTCAGAATAAGTGGGATTGGCATGTTGCTGGAGTATCTTGGTTGTGCACCCCCTCTGTGAACTGCTGATAATCTTTCAGAAAGCGGGAAGTGGGTTGCTGTCACTTTGCCTCAGTACAGTGTACAACCCACAGTGACTTTCTGCTGCATGAGACCCTGAGGGTAGCTACTTGGCTGTGTCTGAGTCTGTCCCATAGACTCTGGAGTGGAAGAGAAGGAAGCAGAGCACCACAAAGAGAAAAGTGTAAGCCTCAGAAGGTATTTCTAAGAAAATAATGTTAGACTGGGGTAGTACTGGGAGCAGGAAGGCACAGATATTCTGAGCCTGAAAACTGAGAATGAGGAGCTTGGATCAGGTGCAATGAAAGAAACAAAACAGATTATTTAAAGGATGACCCAGCTGAAGTTTGAATTTGTTATTTTAGTGAATTTCACAAGAGCTAGTCCTGTGCCAGGTTTTAGCCCCTTCAGTAGCTGGCTCTGTGCCAGTCTAGTTACACAGATCGTCGCTAAAGCTGATATAATGATCGGGGGAAGTTCTCTTAGTGCACAAGAGTGTAAGTGAAGCGGCTGACGCTGTTGTCCCATCCTCTGCTGAAACGGTGAAAGAAAAGGAAGCAGGAGACATGAGGATGTCCCGTATGTCATGAGATGTCAGAAGGGCCTTGAGACTTCTCCAGCTTATGTCTGGGAGTGGGTCCTACTGGAGAGGAGATAGACAGACCATCCTACTGATGGCAATATTTGCAGAGGAACTGTAATTTCTTTTCTGTATTTCTCCTTATGAGAGATCCAAAAAAAGGATTTTGCTAGGCAGTGACATGAAGCAAAGCCTGTCATGCATGCTCTCTGTGTCCAGCAGAGACACTGACATATTTGCAGTGGTTCTGGGTTGGGAAGGAGCCTGTGCTGAACATCACAGTAACAATCTTGCTTCCAATAGAAAATTGCACTGTGCATGTGGCAGCTTTTCTGCAAGGAACCAATGGGTAATTCAGCTCTGCAGTTTACAGCAACAACCAGGTTCTGAGAGTGGGGAACCTTTGCTGGTAATCCCTCCAAAGTCCTTTATCTCCAAATAACCTAGCATGAAGGGCAAGGAGAAAGTATTGGTTCTGGTCCTTGGCATTGTCCAGATACACATCTCCTTCCTTACTCTTGTGCTTCAGATTACTTTAAATGAGAACATATAGAATCATGGAATTGTTTAGGTGGGAGAAGACCTCTAAGATCAAGTCCAGACATTAACCTAACACTGCCAAGCCCATCACTAAACCATGTTCCTAAGAACAACATCTACATGTGCTGCATATTGCACACAAAATGCCTGCATAAAAAATTTGTAATGGTTGTGGAGTCAAGTGCTCAGAAACCTAGGAAATCCAGGAGGAAAGCTACCTGGGCAACATCTGAGCATCACCTGATGGCTACTCATGGCTGTGAGAGCCTCACAAGGGTTCATTGCAGTCACCCCCCGCCTCATGCATTGTGGGACACAGATGGCAGTGGTCACCAGAGGAAAAGGGACTGCAGAAGGAGCAAGAGTCATCATGGGACTGGAGAGATGGACTGCTGCCCTGCAGAGCTGGCCAGTGTTCCTGCCATCCCGTGGGATGCTGGGCAAGTCAGCCAGATTCCTCATGGGTGATTGTGACAAGGCTATCCATTGCTTTCTGTGTGCCTGACACGGCCTCCAGTCCCAGACTGTGCTCTGAAGCCAAGAAGGGTTATTTTTATTATTAATTGATTCTCTGATCCTATTTAGAGAACAGGCCCAAAACTGAAAGTGGGTGTGTTGTGAGAGTCACTGTAGGGCCAGGGTGGAAAGGCAAGGGCTCTGGTGACCAGGGTGGAAGCTATTGAAGCTGGCATTCCAGCCAGAGCCCCTGAATGCTTGAGCCACAACTGACTTGCAAAAGGGAATGAAAACTTGCAACTGCTCCTGGACTTTGTGCTTTGAATATAAAGTGCTGCAGCATGGTAGAAATTGAACATCCAAGTCCTTGTCATTCCATATCAAGTACACAAATCTTCTGACTCTGCACTTTCAGCGGGCAGCCTCTCATTTACAAAATACATAATATCTGCTGCGCTGCTGTGAAAACAAATTTGTTGATGTTTCTGAAACAGTTACATATGATATCTTGCTGAATGCCATGAACTCAAAAGGGGTTTTAGTCATTGTGCTCTCAGAACTTTGTTTAAACCCTAGGTACGAAGAGAAGATCTAAGTTCATCCACTGAGCAGAAGGACAAAGCCAAGTATGAAATGTTTATTTTTTTTTAATTGCGGAAATTCTGTGACAGGAATCCTTTGAAAGAAATTATCTACATTGCATGGCTCAGAGAATGGATATTAAAACTTCAGTGTCAACCCTTGTATGGACACTTCCCATGGGCAATTCCTGGCTTTGCAACTAAAACAGTATTTGAATGCAGTTTTTGTACTCAGACAATACATTTACAGTCATCTTCACTTGTAGCCTACCAGTCCCTGCTGACCTGAAACCTTCTCAACTGAAAATGTTTTCTTTTAACTAATAGTCAGCTACAAGCTCAATTAAGCCAGAGCGAATCTTGTATATAGAACGCTTTTCTTGGAATAACTGGTTTATTTGATTTGGCTTCCTCTGCTTTTTTTTTTTTTTTTTTTTTTAGTAATAAATTTTCNGTACAGGAAAAATTATGAAACATGTGAACATCTCTCATCATCTTTATAATCTACAAACCCTTCTGGATGGGCTTACTAGCACATCCCTGGAGAGACAGCAGGTATGCGTGGGAGCTGGAGTGTGTCTGAGATGGTGGCTCACGACCTGTTGTCAGATTTTTTTCAGAAACAAAGTTCAGCAACCCTTCTGATGTGGCAGCCTTTTAGTACAGGAAATTTTAAAATAATTTTTGATCAGAAAATGAAAAGAATGTAAGAAAAATAGTATTTTAAAACTTTTTTGTTTTCTCTGCCTTCTCTTAGCTTTCTGCTCCTTGTTTACAACTTGAAAGCAAAGGAACCAGATTCTTTCACCCTGTGAAAGGTTTAAAACAGGTTAAAGCACCAGCTTAGGATTTTTCTTTAGTAATAACCAACAAGCAAAGCTAAATCCTTTTGCAAAATAACAAATCTAATCGGACAGGCAGCTTTGCACCAGCTTCCGCCAATCTGCTGCCCAGTGCAGAGGCACAGGAACCGAGGGGGCCACAGCTGCTCTCCAGGGAGACTGGCAGCGCTCCAGCACCAGCCTGCCCAGCAGATAAAGGTTCCAGCCTGTTGGGAACATGCAGCAGAGTGTGTGACTGTCCCACTGGTACTCAGCGTTGGGAAACTATTGGAGGAATGCGTAGTTCAACAAGCCTCTACACACATGCCTCTGTTTTCTCCCTTGAGATAAGATTTCGTGTTATGAATTCTCAGGGCTTCCCCCTGTTTTTCTGGGCAGAGGAATCCTGGCTTAACCCAGCAAATGATGAAAGGGGCCCATAACGTGGGACACAGGCAGGCCTTGTCACCTGGGGCACCTGGCAATACGTTAGGGGAGAGTTTTATAAAGCAGGGAACTGTCACTCTCGGCACAGCTGTCCCTGCAGAAAGCAGACAGTAGCTCCTGCAGCCCCATCCATGTGCAGTTCAGGTTACCTGAGCTGGATGTTAACAGCACCGGGCTGCTCCGAGCCCAGCACGGGCTCCAGCCCTGCGCAGCTCCCGGGGTGAGGATGTTTGCTAGCAGCTCGCCCGTGAACTCCACAGCCTCGGTTATCAGCACACACTCCAGGCAGGTTACAGCGAGTTCGAGCTCGCCTGCGTGACCCAGGGGCTGGCCTCTGATTACAGTGTCACTGTACGCTCAGCTCTACACCCCCTCCTGCACTGGCTCCTTTGACAGACACTTAATACACACAGCACATTTCTGAAGGGAAGAAACAATCCCTCACTCCACTCAAAGGCTAATGGAGGAAAGGCTTGTTCAAATACAAGTGCATGAAATGCTTCAAAGTAATTTTCTTGAAAATGGCTGGGAGTAATTTTGTTCTTTTTCTTACTCTTTGTTTAGTTATATAAATACTTGCAACAATGGTTAATTGTCAGAAAAATGTAAGCTATTTCTTAGCAGGATTCTTGTCTGCCCATTTCTACATTCCAAACTCCTGTCTTTATAGCTGAGGTCTTGACTAAATTATATAGCTCAGTATTGAGCTAGGTACTACCTCTCCAGAATGAGCCTGTTGGGACTGACAAGCATTCTTGTTAAAAGCCTGAAATAAAGTAATCTGTTCCAAATGACTTGCTCTTGGCTCTGGCAACTATTTGTGTGTATATATGCCCCAAGTTATGTTAATGTGGAAGTAATAGATCACAGAGAGCTTGTAGTGCTGTATATGATACTTACACATTAAGCTTATGGCCATGACATCACTGCCCTTGTTCTGGGCTCCAGTGATGGTGTAGCCAAAAAAAGCGTAACTGAGGACACAACTCATTGTTCCTCTCAGCTGCTAAGGCCGCATTGACTTTGTGAGTCACGCTCAGCATGCAGGGTGACACATTCCCCCATTAGTGTTACTAACTCCCTGGTTTGAGAAGGGAATAGTGCCTGCTCTGAGAAAACAGGGAAGGGCTGGAAAAGCACTGGAGCTCACAGACTCACTAGCATCCCTTAGCCTTTCTGAGTTCATTCGTCTGCGGCACAAATACAACAGCAGGATCTTAAATTATTATAAACAAAGGATTGTCCTGAGGTTTATATAGCACGACTATTATTTTTTAGTGAATCCTAATGAGAGGCTCAGGCTGACTGCAAGATACAAGGGACTAAGTGGGACACTTTGGTTTCCTTTCTGTTTTGTTGGCTGACCAGCAAGAAGGCCCAGAGGGATGGAGAGCTATAGGGACAGAATTGCTCTACTGGTCTCAGTTGGAGAGATGAGAGCTGAAAAAGCCTAGAGGTGGGCCTAATACTGATCAACATATGCTACCACATATGGGAGGATTTGTGTAAGAAAACAACAACATCATCGTCATAAAAATGAGGGTAATGAGGATGACCAAGTGTGAAAAGCTGGGACTAGCTGTGCCATAGTAGATTGCCACCCTTAGCTTCATGTAATAGTTTGCAGTCTTGGCTGATAAAAATACAGCAAACTAGAGGACCAGGAAAGTCTGTTGAAGAAGTTGTCTTTGAGCAACAAAAAGCCAGGACCTGGTGAGGATCAGGAGTGCTTACCAGGAACTGCAGGTGGGAGATGCATAGCTTCAGCCACTTAAGGGGAGCTGCTAAAGGAGTTCGAATAGCTGCAAGAAGCAGAAAGCCAGAGGGACTGGTCAGGGGTTCCTACCCTGTCTCAGCTCCAGCTTGAGGAAGCCTTTGCTACCCAGCAGGTGTGTGGCAGTCCCCCTGACCTGTCAGCTGTGAGTGGAATGTTTCCAGACCAGGGGAGCAGTGGTCTGCTCTAGCAGCTGTGCCAGCAAGCATGGAGAAAGGGCTTTGGCAAGTATCATTTTGGGAGCTGATGGATGCCTGTTATTTTGTTTATGTTCCTTTGCCCTTTTCTTCTTTATTTCCAAAACAGTGCTGTTCTGCTAAGCCATTTATGATTTGTGAGTAAGGAACTCTCTGAACACTCAGTTAATTTATTTTTCTCAGGTTGGAAGTTGGAACACAAAATTCTGTTTATTAATGAAATTGAACTGCCCTTGCTGCTGTCAGTCAGACTGGCAGGAAGGGTACATTTATTCCTTCCTTGATTTTTTATCTTTCCCTTCTTGTATACTTGAGGCATGAGTGAGGAAAGCTGCTTATTGCCTGTGTTTGAGCTCTTTGCAGACTTGATGAGTCTTTAGTGAAAATTTGCATGAGGAGCCATTGGGAGGTTGGTACCACAAAACCGGGGTTTCAGTTTATATATAGGAAAAAATTAAGTGCCTGACCCCTTGCCAGCCTGGCAGCTTTTACACCTCTCCTAAGCAGAGCCTGAATTCTTGACTGCATCTGAGACGTGCTCACCATGTGTGGTTGCAGTAGGCAAAGGTGTGTAGAAACTGGATATAAAACAACTCATATGAGTGGTAGCATGGGTCTAAACCCAACAGCCTGAACTTCTAAGGTCAAACATGCCCAGGCAAGATCCTGGGTAAATGCCCAACAGGTGAAGCACACACCAGCACTGATGCGCTGCACAGCAGTTTGCTGTGCTAGCCAGAGGAACGAGGTAGGTGTGCCCCCACACTGCCATGTCTCTCTAGGACACTGCCAAGGTATTCTAAGTTCCACCTGGGAGGCCTAGGAGAGGAAATAAGCGCCTTTGGTTATGTCCCAATGGTAAGTGAGGCCAGAGGTACACTCTGATGATGCCACAAGCATTGCACAGAGCCTTTGGGAAGGCTTTTTACAGCTGTCCCACAGCCATCTGTGAAACAGCTTCTATTCTGATGGCCATTCTGGTGACTGCACTTCCAGAGCAGTATGAACAGTACCAGCAGTATGAAAATATTTGTTACATGTGAAGCCTTTGGAGTCCAAGACTGCCTCTTACTCTTGTGTTGCTCAGAACGGCCCGGAATGATGTCTAACATACCAGACTGCTCTCAAGCCTGAGAGACTCTTTCGGCAGTAGTCAGGGCTGGCAGAAGCCAATTATATCAGGCAGAGAGAATGCAACAGACTGGCCTGAGGTTGTCCATACAGCCCTGAAGGAGTCTGCTGTAGGGAAAGGATTATTTGTGGACATAGATCCAGATCTTGATACTTGCTCACCAGCACAGGGTGAGAAGAGGGGGTCTCCAACCTAAGAACAGCAGTCCCCTTGCAGGTAACTCTCTGTGATCACAAAGACACCTTTGTCTATTGTGCCATCACCCCCCAGGTGTTTGTACATAGACCCCAGCGCTATCTGCCCTCCATGAATGCTGACCCCCACGTGCTGCTTTTTTCACAGGGACTTGATCTATTCCCATGTTTCTCTATCCTTGCTGGAGGAAGGTGTTTCCTAAACTTTAGCCCAAATGACCTTCACCATTGTGAGCCCTTTCACCTTAATGCTCTTCTTGGATCCCCTTAAATAAGATTATGAGGTGCTCAACCCACTATATCTTTGACTTTCTGAATTCCCTCTTCAGAATGGTGTATTCTGCTCATTTCCCACAAAGGGGAAGGCTCCACGCATAAGATGCTGCAGAGAGCCTTTGCCCCCACCCAAAGCCTTGTTTTTCAGAGTGACGCACACCCTGCTCTCCTATTACTTAATAAGAAGTGAAGTCACTGCTTTCCTCCCCTTCAAACTGCTCCACCCTCAGTCAGGAGGTCTGCTTCTCCACCCTTTGGCAAAACAGCTGTTTGGGGGCGGAGGTGAGTTTAGGGGTGGTGTTGACCAGCCTCTCATCTGGGGAGAAAAAAAACAACCAGTCTAGTCCTGTCAAAGAGCTGCTTTAGAGCTGGGAACAGCCCTGACAGCCTTCCCCACTTCTCTGTTTGTGTGTATTTCATGTGAGCACAAGTTAATAAGCTCATTCATGTCAGTCTGTGGGGCTAGTTTAGGATGCAAAGCAGAGTGTGAGCACAGCAAACCACTTGGCTGTTCTTTACCTTTTTCCTCACTCCAGAAGAAAGTTTTCACTGGAACTGCCACCCTCCTGCTTCAGCAGATAGGAAGAGGCAGAGAAGTTGCTGTGTGTAGTGGTGTGATGGGGTCTAAATTCTCTCTGCTCTGCTCAGACCTTGCTCAGACAAGTAGTGGGAAGGATGACAGTCTCTAGCAGCTGGGTGCAGCTGCATGATTTTGCCTCACCTCTCCCAGTGTGAGCTCAAGTAGCCCAGAAGCTGCCCTAAATATACTCCAGCATCCAGCAGTCCCTTAGGGACCATCTGCCAACTAAACATGCCTGCAACACAACGCGGGGCAGACACTCTTCCTTCCCACCCTTGACATGCCCCTCGCGGCATGCTGGTGGCTATTCTGGCTGTCTGCTTGCTGGAGACTTTACTGCAACAGAGAAACCACAGGGAAGGGAGGGAGACCTGGAATACATTCTCTATCCTTGGAAGAAACAGTGTTGACAAGTGGGGCCTCAACATCATGGGGAAGGCTTTTAGGGAATGCATTCACTCCAAGAGGTGTCACGTTGCTCTAGAACCTCTGTGTTTAAAAGGGGAAGACTGCAAATGTTCATTCAGAAAAGAAATTGTATCACGCAAAGAAGCACAAAAAATGTGAAGGAAACTTGTCCTGGTAGGGGAGGCAAGTATTTTGACTGGTTCATGCAGAGGGTGACAACTGGAAGGGACCTCTCCCATAAAAAGGACAAACAGATGGTGAGGGACAGAATGCAAAAGCAGAAGGTCTGGCAAGTGAGGAGGCAGCTGGCAGGTCCGGTGGTCAGGATGGCCAGCTGTCCTGGGTTTGGACGACTGGACCTTCACCTGCTGTAGAGCAAATGTAGTTTTGTTCCAGCTTTGTTGGGACCAGTGGAGGAGCTTTCTGTGTACATTACTTCTCTGACATCTCCTGCTTCAGCCGGCCTGTACCAGCTCATGGCTTCTGTTCCACTGTGCTATGGCAATTTATACTCCAGTCTCTGTTTTCCCTGCTCCTCAGGCATTTCCTGGCTGAAGCAGCCGTTAGCTCTGCTGTGCTCACTCAGATGCTTTATGATTATTTACTCCTAAATAATCAACTCAAAAGCAGCAAAGAGAGAAACTAGGGGTCCCACAAATTTTTTACTTGTTTATATAGAGGTAGCACCTCACTCAAATACCAACATTCCCATCATGCCAAGTGCTACGCGAAAATGGAACCAAGTCTGTGTCCTAGAGGGACAATGATTTTCGTATTAGCTGGGACAGACGGAGCACAAAGATGCAATGAGCTAATACTGGTTAATTCCAGCAGTCTAGGACTTCAGCTTTGCATTGTTACAGAGCTCACATTCCTGGGTCAGAGAAACATATTTTTGGGAAGGTTCAGTGGAAATGGTTTTGGGACTGTACCAAAGCCCTCCCAGGATTCCAGTTTTCTTAGTCTTAGCCTCAAAGGAATTTACAGCTGGCTCGGGCAGAACTGGAAGTCCCCACAGGAAGGATTTTGTTGATATTCAGTCTTTGGAGGACAGTGAGCTTCTCTGTGAAAGGCAACACATATATCTGTCCATGCCCACAGCACCACACCCACTACTCCTGCAAAACAGATAGAGTTTCAAGGGCTCACATGGCCATGTCCATCTGTTCAGGGATTATTAGGACAACCTGTAGATGGGCTGTGTGTGGGGGAGGTTTCCCCCGTTCATTCCTTTAGTTTAGGCAGGACTTTTCTCTGCCTGAAAGTGAGACAAGCTGCCAAAACTTCTTAAAAATTAAGGGACCTTCAGCAATCAGCAGAGCTGCCAGGAAAGCAGCTCATGAGGTCTGCTTCATGTGCAGACTGGCTGCTTCCTGCCAGCCAGAACAGGGTGCTACAGGCAGTCTTGTCCAAGATACCCTAGTCAGTCTTTTGTTTCTAGTCCAATACAAATCCAGAGGTGTCTGTCTAATTAATAATGTAAATCTGGCCTCTGTCAGCTCAAGGAATACTACTTCTTTATCCTTGAGAGACATAAAAACTATCTTTTTCTCTTCCTAGTCAGCTTCTCAGGATTCCGCACCTGACTCTATGACTTTTTAGATCAATCAACTGGAAATAAGGCTACTGACCTGATTTCCAGGCCCTGAACTAAATTTTCTTGGAGAGCAGAGTCAGCATTTAAGGGCCCATATACCCTTTTACTGTCCCCAGTCCCACACATCCATCTCTTAGAGCACACACTCTGCACCCGCCGAGCATCTTCTACAGATTTGTACGTGAGGAGGAGGGGCGATCAGGACAGGGAATCCAGGAGAAAGTTAGGGGAAGAAAAAGAGCCACCTGTTGCTTATGTTTCTGGGAAAATTTGGTTGAGACAGGAGTCATCATCCCTACACTTTTACCCTCCTGTTGTACCCTGTGATGCCTCTGGACATCGGACTCATCACAAACTGGAGAACAAACTTCATGGCAGATAAAGCATTGAGATCAATTCACCACAGGAGTGTAAAGCAGGTAAGACTCAGAGTTCCATGGATGTGATACCTGCAATATGAATGCCACATGCTGCAAGCTCCTTCATTCCTGGCATGGCACATTTATTGCCACAATGCTCATTTTAAACCCTCTCTAACATGTACTCAATGCCCTTTGGCAGGGACTCACCGTGCCTGTTATGTATCAGTACAGTGCTTGGGACAATGTGGTTTTGGTTTTTCTAACAAAGAGCAGCGCCAAAAAATAATGAAAGCATATCAGTCATAATCTGCATAGGAAAGGCAGTGTCCGTGGGATGATAACATCTTTGGTGGTTACCATAAAATTTTAAAGAATAAGTCATTCCCCTCATATACTTTAAAAAAAACCTCATAAACTTGGTATGCTAAGAACTTCTAATATGAATATATCTCCCTTATTTGGAAAAAAAAGCAAATTATACTTCCAGTTTCATGATCCCTCTTCATTTTTTGATATTTGACCTGCAGATTAGAGCTTTTCACGTCATCTGTCAGCCCACAGAGAGTATCCCAAGGTTCAGTGTGTGTGAGAGAGATAGGAAAGGAACATTAGGAACAGGCCAACCACAAATAGCTAAAATTAGCTATGAGAACTGGAGTGCTGAGGTCTCTGAGGAACACTAGTCAAAGGAAGAAAATGGTTGTTTGCTAAACTCCCACTTATTCTACTGCCTCTGAGGACTCCTGGCTAATATCCCTGCCCAGACATCCTACATGGCTATTTAAGAGGATTTCCCCCGCCCTTTCCCCCTCCATTGGCCATAATTTTCCTCTTTTGCAACTGCCGTACAGAGCGATATGGGATTCCTGCTCTGGCAGCAAAATTCTGACTGGAAACAGGAAACAGGGGGGCTCTGCAGAGCTCGGCCTCTGTGACAACACGGACGTCACACCCACGTGCAGACAGGGATGCTTCTCACATATGGCAATGATCAGCAGCTCCCCTCTTTCCTCCCTTTCCCTCTTCCCCAGAAGGGCTTACAAAGCCCTGGAGGGGCCATATATCGAGTTAGAAGCAGTCTTTAGGAAGCACGGCTGTGTGAGGCCTCAGTTATGACAGAACGTGATTTCTTGCATAATTCTTTCAGATTCTCTGAGGCCAGTAAATCTGAGACTGTAAATCTTCACGTGACCAGAGCGTATGGCCTTAGAATAAGACATGGAGTGAATTACAAAGAGACAGCCCATCTTCTTCAGAATCTGATTAAGGGAATCCTTTGAGAACTATCCCTTACATGCAGCCACAGGCATGGCTTTAAAAGCTGCCCTCCCTCCTTCTTCCCAGAAATGCCTGATGGAATATATTGGAGATCTTTAGCAGCATCAGGTTCTCCTATTTTCTCCTTCCTATTTTTAAAAGCCTTTTCTCAAAATAAAACCAAATGGCTTTGACTGCCTAATCCTTCAGATTATAATTTCAGGGAAAAAACAATAAAAGGATTGTTGAAAGTAATTGCATTTGTACTTGTGGAAACACCTTAGGGGACTTGGAGACATTGTCTAAGCTAAGCAGGTAGGTTCTGGAGAAGCAAAAGGAGGAGGAAATGCTCTTGCATTCACTAGGAGTGACTCCAGCCTGCTCTCTGTAGTGCTATTGCTTACATCCATACACACATGCTGTATTACTCTCTCCAGGCTAAGTTGCTACTATATATGATGTTCAAAGGTGAAGTTTTATTCTGGATGGGGAAATCAATTTCAAATTAAGTAAAAAATTGTCTTCCTAGCTTGCTCCTTCTCTTTTCATGAGGCAGACTGTGCTCTTCTTGATGATCCCTCTTCTTTGGCACAAAAATGACTTTATATAAGTATCAATGGGATGTTTTTTCCAGCAATAGCTCTTTCAATCTCAACACTGGGAAGGAGAATTGAAATGCCTTCAGTAGGTACACCCACAGTTGTCCTGTGAGGAAAGGGAGACCAGATGAGTGCCTTCTATCCTAGCTGCACTAAGGATTGGTTGGCATTGAGCAGACCTCCACCCCCACCTTCCCATTTCACTCACTGGTCTTGTGGTGGTTCTGCTGAACTTGAACTGAGGGAAAAGGAAGCAAGATTGTGGTTAAAAAATGCTGGGTTGTACTCTAGGGAACATAAAGACACAGCTTAAATTAAAACAAAGAAAATGCTTGTCTATCTACTGTCTTTCATACTGTCAGGTGCTGGTGAAAGTCTGCTGGAGAACCATATCTCTGTTGGTAGAAACTGCTGTTGCTCAGCCCTTTATTATTTTCCATTAATTATCCCATGATTAAAACTGTAGATTCCTCTCATGCATTGCATAACTTCTGCTCTGAGAGCACTTTCCTCACAGACCTCAGCTAGGTGTATTCTAGGGAGAACACTTCTGCCTCCCTGGCTTGTGTGGGGAGAGTTCAATCTCTTCTTGCAGTTACAGAGGAGAGGAGAGGAGAGGAGAGGAGAGGAGAGGAGAGTGAATGTGGTGTGCTAAGCTACTATTGGACACCTGCTACTGCTGAAAGTGTTCAGTACCTCTCCAGCCTCTTAGCACTTGAGATGAACCACTGCTTTGGAACAGTCCAGGATCCCACAGCAAGGCACTTGGGATAATGCCAAACTCCTGGCCAACACTCTGTGCGAGATTTGGTGGCACAGCTACTAAAAGCAAAGCTACAAAGTGGTGTTTTGTTGTTCAGAGCACATGGTCAAGCTTTGGTACCTCCATAGTTCCACTCCTGGTATGTAATCTGTATATACAGACTACATCTTCCCGGTTCCTGCCAGCTCTGGGTAGTTCTCACTGAAACACCCCTCAGAAGCACCCCTCAGAAAGGCACAGCAAAGGGACAGAGGCTGTCAGATTAAAGGAAAGGGGAAGAGGGGCTGTGGATTGTTACCTCTGTCTTCAGTGGAGAAAGAGTAATACTTTCGCACATCTGTGCTAGATCAAACTGAGTTTTTCACTCCTGACATTAATACATTAGGTGTGGAACTCACACTGCTGACCTGAAAAGTTCCTTTGAGGAATGCATTACTCTTCACTTGGGAAGAGCAAGACAATAAACAAATAAGAGTCCTTGCTTCAGACTGCAGATCTACCGTCTCCTCATCTTTTGTCTCACACCATATGCCAAGATTTATGGAGAAAAATTCCAAAAGAGTGAGGAAACTGAAGTGCTGCCTTTTGCTCTTGAGAAGAAAGAGATCCGTCCTTGAAATCTCACATCGGAAATTCCCCAGCTTCTCCTGGCTGGGACCGTGAGTCTGAGGGAAGCGCCTGATGTAAGTGAGCAGTCAGCTACTGTTTAGAATACAGCATTGATTTGGGAACACAGGAAGAAAAGCATTGAAAAAGTCAGTTTGGATTTATAAGAAAAATCCTATGCTGAGGCAACAATCTCAGTTGAGATTTCCACACAGAGGAACTGCTTCTCACTTTTGACATCGTGTGGTGGCATGCATGGCAGGAATCACTGAGTTCATTCCCTCCTGGGACACTATCCTTGTCATTAGAGACTGTCCTTGTAACTAATACCTTAATTTGCAGTTTCAGGTGAGAGACTGGTAACACCTGCACTGTGGGGATGAAGAGACTGGCTTATTCATACAGGAACTTTCTGAAAGTTGCACAGGGAGAAGCGACTCGAGACAGCAACTTTTCCTGCACTCGCACCTGTTCTGCAGGTAAAGGAAAGACCCCTCCTTCACACCTGACAGCCCAATGCTATCTCTAGGCTCATTAAAGAATCAAAAAGAGGGATGCCAGCCCCTTGGTGCTGCTCTTTGCTTTTCACAAGTATGGTGATTTCAAGGGATTCCGACATGCTTTAAAACCAGTGACACATCTTAGGGACTGGCATATGGATGGACTGCAGCTCTGATAGCCTCAGGATGGCCTAAGAGATATAGGATTACTGCCTCTTGCCTGGGATCTTTCTCTACCTCCCTACACTCACACAGGGTTGTGGAGGCAGCTGTATTCTGACAGGGCTCTCTGATGAGAAGGAGAGAAAGACTATGCTGAGAGATGAGGAAGCAGGCTCAGTCCATGCCTTCAGAAGGCTGGTGAGAGGCAGAGAGATGAGGGAAGAAGGATCTAGTTGCTCAACATGCCAAAAAGGCCATGTCTTCAGGTCAGTCAGCTCTCCTCTCAAGTGAGGCTGTATTCAGCTCTCCTGCTCTGCTGTGGCCAATCATCACTGTGAAAAGCCAGGCCAGGTGTTGAGACAAAACCAGGAATGC
Source organism: Melanocharis versteri (assembly GCA_013397845.1). Taxonomy (NCBI): domain Eukaryota; kingdom Metazoa; phylum Chordata; class Aves; order Passeriformes; family Melanocharitidae; genus Melanocharis; species Melanocharis versteri. Next base: position 995,437 of record VZTG01007653.1, read on the forward strand.
AGTGGTCAGCCACCTTCAGTAAAAACAAAAAATTGGAAAAGGTTAAAAAGGAAATTCTGGACTATACCAGGGGGACCGAAAAGCACCAAAGTAGTCCCTCACCCCTGCCAAGCAGAGCAAACCTCATCACTGGGAGGGCAACCAGTTGTGAGCAGAGGGACATGCCAGTCTGCTGGGCTCTCTGCTAAATTTTAGGGAGCTGCTTGGAACCCCACAAATACATGCAGAAACCAAAGTGGCCACTACTCAAATGCAAACCCTCTCTCAGAGACAGAGACATTTCCTGTACAGTACCTAGGAGGAGGCACTATGAGATTCTGATATTACAGCAAGAGATAGAGAATCTATAAGTGCCACCCCACACTTGAATTTGAGCAGGACATTAAGGCTACAGTGAGAGAAGGCAATGAAATCTCTGACGACCACACCAACATTTAGGCTTTTGTCTCATCAAAAGGAAGACTTGCCCCGTAGCTGCTCGTGGAGCTGATGCAGGGAGCAGATGTTACTGCTTTTCTGTGTCTACCCCTTCTTCCTCAAACTCCCCTCAAAGGCCTCTACAGAGATATTGTCTTCATCAAGTTACGTGGATAGAAACGTCAAACCTCGATTGCAGCCATGAATCTGCTCATGAACTCTGCTGGCTGCAATGCCACAGAGCTGCCTTAAAGCTCTCTTAAAAATGTGAGGCATTCCAGTCATTTTAATTACTGTGCGTTGCATAAGCCAGAAACCAGTTCATACAAAGGAACAACAGAAAAGTGATTTTCAATTGCTCTCACTCTCTTCTGTATTTAGTACAGCCTCCAAATCTCTGGGAACACTGGCTCTTATTACCATTTGAAGCACTTCAACTATTTGAAATCTCTTTGTTCAGTCACTTAAAGCTATTGATGCAGTTTAGAAGGGTTTAAAAAAGAAAATCAAAACTTCAATTTGGAAATGGCTACAGCAGCAGGAAAGCAAAACAAGAGAAGTGGAAAGACTTCTTACAAACAGAAATGAGAGAAAATTAATTGCTTGGAAGGAGGCATAGGCAGGTAGAACCAAGCAAATCACGTCGTGTCCTTCCCTCCCGGATTCTGTCAGACCATCTAATCACAGCCTCCTGGCTTGAACCCTGCATGGTACTGAGTCCTTTGGCCCTGGTCCAGAAACGCACTTAAGCTTATATTTAACTTTGTGTATGTAAATGGTTCTGTTGACTTCAGCAGAGCATCTTGTGTGCTCAAAGTTGAACATGTGCCTTAGTGTTTTGCTGGATTTGGGCCAAAGAGCGCGGTCATGTGCAGGAAACATTTTCAGCTTGATAAGGCTGCTAAAAGATATTTCCTGGTTACTCTTCTGCAGCTGATGCCACATCATAGCCTGACTGGAGGATCCCCACACTACTGAGAGAGTGATTTCATATTCCACAACCCTTGATAATGTAATATTCCTGGAAACACATGGTGCCTACAGCCTGCTCCCAGGCTGGGTGCTCTCAGTGGGCACAATCTGTAAAGGATCTTTGAAGACTGAACACAGTATAGGACTGTTAGAGCTGATTTAATGGTATACCTCCAATGAAAAGCTTGGGAATGGGATGGAGTGTTACCTATGTCTGGCTTGCAGACAGGAAGGTGACATAATTCCTTTGCAACCTCAAAGAAAGAGATCAAATGATTTTTTTTTGGTATGTATTTATAGAATCAAAGACATTTTTGAGGAAGGAGTCTTCTCATTTTAAATAGCATATAAAGTTCACTGATAAAATGGTGGAATTAATAGGAGTTTTTTCGACTTGTTTCACGCATATAAATCATAGCAAATACAAACATGTTAAACAAAACAGTCTTCTCAAAGGACAGTGTTAGAAAAGAAACAATGCACTGAAAAAGAAACAGATAATCAGGAAATATGAGAATCTTTTTCTAATGTGATGCATGACCATTCTCTACTGTCCTACGAGATGGTATGAGTGTGCTGTAAAAAGGACATCTGACAGCTCTGAAAACACCTGTCCTTTCCCCCATGCTGCATAAAAGCAGAAAAACAATGAGACCTCTTAGAGGGCATGATGTTGAGCTGGTGTAAAAGATATGAAGATCATCAACTTCAAGAAAAGTTTTTAGGACAAGAGGATACCTTTGAGCAACTTGTCAGCTGGACAATTTAGAATGCTAATGGCAAGACTTCACGCTCATGAATCAAGTCAATTTGCTGTCGAAAAATTAAAATAGAAAAGGGCCCTTACTTCAGAAGCTTTTAAAGTTAAGATATTGTTAAGAAGGTAGCAGGGCTGTTGAACTACAGGTTGAATTCTCCTGATTTCATTCATGCTAAGCTCAGTTTAAGCCAGATAAGATCTGGTGAGGAACTGGAGTGTTACCAACCACTATATGTGACATTTGTCAGGGTATTTTTCTCTGGTGGTAGCGGGGTCTCTCTCTCTCTCCCTCTTTCTCTCTGACTCTCTCACTCTTTCTCTCAACCCTCCACCCTGTTACGTTTTTTTTTTTTGGCAGCAATTGCTGTAGTTTGATGAAGCCTGCTGTACGGAAGCAGCCGCCATCCCGCACAATGAAATGTGATCGGAAGGCAAGTGAACATGCCTTTCGTTCATATCTCAGTCTCTGCCCCTGGTGCCAGGATGGTCTTGTGGAAGGGAAATGATGATGTTAACATGCACCTGATACAAACTCATGTGAGTATCTGTGAGAGCAGAACGTAGTTCTCCTTCCTGAAATTGAAATAAGACACCCAGCTTAAAACGCGTCCTTTTCCGAAGAATCGGTTCTTTGGGTACCGCGGAGGAGCCGGCTCCACCGGCGAAGGTCGGGAGCATCCCTTGCAGCGCACTGCCCCCTAGCACTGCCGCGCGCGTTCCTGCAGGATGGAGGGGAGAGGGACACCGTGCTCGGCCAGCAACACCTGCGGGACATGGCCTTCCCCGGGAATTTTCACACCGGCCATCGACCCAGCCCGGTCACGCTTGGCTTGCGGGACCCGACAAGATCACAGCGTGAAGCTGTGTGGCTGCTCGGTAAGGCAGAGAGATCCTTAATTGTGTTCAGCAGTGTGTTCTTGATGGAGGACGGGAATAACATAGACTTCTTTATTTGGTGACATTAACCAAATGTGAACTCGAATTTTCTCATATGAAGATCAAGGTCTCTATTTTCTCCTTCTTCCAATGCTACCTTTTTAATGGCCATATAAGGCTTAAAGTTTCATCTGAGCAAAGAACCGGAATGATAGTTTTTATTTTATTTTTTTCTCTTTGCAGTTTTTCCCATGCAGACAGGGCATAGAACAGGAATTCAGAGAGAATTCTCCTTTCAGTTCCTTCATTGACTTTCTCTGTTACTCTGACACCATTATCATTATTTTCTCATACAAATAAACACTCAGAATCCTTGCCTGGCTTTTTCAGAGTTCACTTTGCTGGTAGATCTTAAAGGGGAGAGGCTAATATTGAATATCTAATGGATATTATCAGAGGATAACATAGAATATCTCTATTTACAGATGATAAAATGAGTGTACAGGCAGATTAAACTATTTAACAAAGGCCTCGAGCAGGTCACTGGCCAGACTAAAGTTTCCTGAGTATGATTTACCTGTACTTTACAAAAATAACACACTCTGGTTTCTGTGTGTGAAGTGTACTCTTCAAGAGGCAAATAAATATTGTTCTTATTGTACAGTATCCAGTCCTGGTTGAAAAAACTGCATCCCTACCTACTGTGGAGAAATTAATCTCTTTGAAAAAGAATATCTAAGTGTAAAAAAAGCAGGTGGATCAGCTAAGCCCTGACCAAACACAGGTATTACTACTCTGGGCAATGATAATACAAGCACTAAAAAAAATTCTGGATCACCTCCCAAACAGTGGTACAGAAGATAGTGGTAAGCCTGCACACTATCCCATCCAAAGAGACGTGCCCAGCCCTTGCATCAAGCCGTGTCACTCCTTTTCATCTGATTGTTTCTCTGGATTATATCTGAAAAGTGAACTAGTTCCTGCAATCAGCACAAACTTGGTGTCATTGTAACCAGCTTGGTCAGCCTCACTGTAAACAAGCTACTTCCATACCTTAGAGGGCCCTGTGGAACTTCAGTAATTTCTAGGCCCCTTCCCCTCCCATTTCAGAAATCGAGGTGACGAAAGGTTTTGTTTTTCAGTCTCCTCTGAATGTGTCTTGCATCTGTGTATCATAGACACTCAGCATTTACACAGCACCCAACAGCTTAAAAGCTTATTACAAAGCATTTAGCTTGTTAGTCCTCGGAACATGCAGGAAAGGTGTTATTATAGGAATGAAGAAACATACTCAGGGGAGTTACTTGGCCAGAGAGCGAAGGGAGGTGGTGCAGGAGCTGTGATTATAATCTAGTTGTGTGTGGGCCAAACTCTCCCTTATTTACACCAGTGTCTGGTTCTGGCAGAATTCCACTTCTCTCAGATATTGATCTGAGACGTTGATAGGCCAGGTGTATCGTGATGTTGGTGGATATCAAACTTTTTACAACAACAAAGAGAAAATGAGAGTGTCAGCCACACCTCATTTTTCTTTCGTGTTACTCTGCTGAGGTTGGTGGAGCTGTTCCTTGTTTACACCCAGTGAGACTGAAATGACATCCACCCAATCTGATGGATCCAGCTTCACTTGTAGTACCTTGAACAGACAGTCCAAGTACCACAAGTATTTTCTGCGTAGGGTTTCTCATATTACAATTTGGGCCCAATGATTGAGACTCTGACGTTTCTCACTTGAACGACCTATTTAATACCCTGTCTCATACACACTAATAGGACCCGTTAGCACCTCAACACCATCTGATTTTTTTCAGTATGTTCACTAATACACATTCCTGAGCAGCTCCCATCACTATTATCCCATGACACGGGGATTTGAAGCACAGTGAGGCAAAGCTGTCATACAGGTTGTCTGTGTCACAGCAAGGATAGGAACTTGTGTTTTCCTCTGCTGGCATTGCAACCTTGATCCCTACTGACAACACCCATCTTGAAGCTTTTGCCTACTGATGCTCCAAATAAAAGCCTGTGCTTCCATAAGACAGGAGATTTTAATTTTATATGGAGGGTATGATTAAAGAAAAGGTGTAGGCAGGCTGTGCTTCACCCAGATGGAGCAGAATTGTAAATCTAAAGACTTAGCTGACTATATAGAAATTTAGGACAGCTGGTCCCTGGCCTTTAATACCAGCATAATTTATAACTAGACACGCTTAAGTCTTGTAAACCCCGTGGAAAGTACTCTGACATTACATACACTGGTTTGATACTGTGATTAATCACCCCTCAGTCCCCTTTGGAGGATAATAAGGCTGTCTGTATCATGCAGCTGGCAATCTCCTTCCTTACAGTCCCAGCTCTTCTATAACATTTACATTTCTACAACTGATAGAAATTTATGGCCCTGAAAGGGGATAAAGGAAAACAAAACAAACAGGACATTTCTGTAAATTCCACTAAAGCTGCTCTGCTAAAATATACTTTGAGATTAAATGTTGGGAGTGCTCGGGTAGATACAACACTGCTTTTTGCAGCTTGGTTATAGCAGTTTATGACCCCTTTCTGACCGAAAGACCAGAGAAGGGGAATTGCTGGGTGGTGGAGAAGGAGCATTCGAGCAGGATGAAAAACATTCAGGGCAAAATCCTGGTTTACAGTTCAGATAGGTCTCGTCCTTCTTTTCCCCCATCCTCTTTCTACTGCCTGTTGGAAGAGGAGAAGAAGGAGCACACTGCACTTGTGCGTTTTCTGATCGCTGTCTGGAAGCTCCTTGGAACAGCCTGAGTAGTGTGGCATCTTCTCCACTTTAAAGTCACTTTGCAGACAGCCGAGACGGATTGAAGGGACACAGCGCGAGCTTTCCAAGCGAACCGCAAACCCCGCGTACGTTTTCCAGGTGCCCCGCGGAGCGGAGCGGCGCGNCGGGTATAACTCCGCGCGCCGGCCGCGCTCCGCCCGCGCCGCTCCGCTCCGCACCTCGGCTCCCCTCAGCTGCCCTCAGCCGCGCTCCGCACCCGCACCGAGCCACACAGCGGCAGGGCAGGG
>VZTG01007653.1:1001656-1046329 GCA_013397845.1 Melanocharis versteri
CAGGGGCCCGGCGGGGCGGAGCGGGGGGGGGCGGCCGGGGGGGGGGGCTGTGACAGTCTCGGGCGGACGCTCGCCGGTGCGAGGGAGGTGCAGCTGGTACGGGGCGAGACGGCACCGGGATCGGATGGGATCCGATCGGATGGGGTGGGATGGGATGGGATNGCAGCTGGAGCCTGCGGGACTTGGTGGTGGAGGCTTGCACTTGCGTCCCCATCCATCCGCAGGACGCTTTCTGCAACTCCGACATCGGTAAGTGCCGGCGCCCCGCAGCCGCCAGGGCCGGGAGGGCTCGGGGGAAGCGGAGAGCTGCCGGGACGCCGCGGGGTGCGGGCAGCAGCGCGGCTGTCAGCGCACGGCAGCCGCCGTCCCGCCAGTCACGCCGTGGGAGCACCGGACAGCCCCGACCTGACTTCCCCGGAGCGGGCTCGGCTCCCTCGCTGCCGCAGGCGCCTGGGTTGGTGCGAGGAGAGGCGTGTGCTGGCGGACCCCCGCCCAGCCCTCCCGAGCCCTGTCCCGCGGCAGCCGCCTCTCCCAGAAGTGCCTTAAAGAAATCAGTAATTGTTAGAGTGGCGTGTTTCCTACAGCGGGGCAGAAACACCACTGGAGGTGTAGGCTGCCAAAATTTCTTCCTCAACTTGGTGACAAGAAGTAGGAGGCAGGATTAGCATGGGTTCTCCCAAGCCAGGAAACCGCCGGTGGCGGCTGGTGTTGGAGGTGAGGCTCGCACAGGCTTGTGGTGCTGTGCCTGTAACTTTGGGAAGGGCTGGAGAAGCAGGGACCGGGTGTCTCCAGGCTTCCTGCATGCTGCGCTGTGGTCTTTGCAGCTGCGGGAGGTATGTAAACCTGCACGCTTTCGGGAAAGTTGAAACGCTTTCATTGGATCCTGACTGATGTTTTCCACTACGAGTTTCAGCATCCCTAGCGTTCTTTCTTACACTTACTTTAGGTAGGGGACAAGGACAGCACCAAAAATCTCTGAGGAGGAGGTAATAGAGACTGTTCACGAGTTTGTTGGCTTGCTTGTAGCCAAGGGTGGGTAACAAAGTATGGTTGTGGCTTGGTAACTCTTCCGTGGCAAAGTATATGAAATCAATTAGTGGTGTCCTTTGAGCTACTACTGCACACATGTCCATGAATTGGTAAATACAGGCTGTCACTTCAGCAGTGGTGAGTGGACGGCACCAGTGAAGTCTCCTGCCTTCTCTGTAGGTTGTCTTAGTAGCACAGCATAAAAGGGGCTAGGGACTTTGCACTGCTGGTACCCACATGGTACTGACTCTGAGTAGAGTCTGCAAAGAAATCCTCCTGGCAACTGCTGTGGAAGTCAAATAGAAAGTAATTCTCACTGCAGCAGAACACCCATTGCTGTGAACGCTGCCAGTAGTCTTTTCAAGTTAGCCAAGGTTAGTGGCAAAAGATCCATCTCTTGCCTTCAGTTCTTCTACAGAAACTGCAGTTGTGCCTGTTAATTCATGTTTAGTTTATATAGTGTATCTGCTCCTGAATACCAAAAAACTCATTCCATGTTAAAAGTGCTGGGAAGGTTACAGTTTGCTTCAGTGATGATAGCCTATTTATAAAACAGTTTTATACTGGGGAATTTTTCTGGGAAACTAAAGTTTTCAAACTCCTGATGCCATTTTCCTAGTTTGGATCAACAAGTGTGCCACCTAAGTGGCAACTGCCAGGGAGATTGTCCTTTCTGTGAGACTGGGAAGCCGTTTTTCCACAGCACAAGCTGATGGCAGCATGTGGCCTTCATTAGCCGCATTTTGGGAGCAGGACTGCTTTCCTGCTCTGGTTAGCTTATGCTGTAATAGATGAGGGGTAGTTTTGGTTCAAGAAAATGGTATTAAATACATTTCTGTAATGAATACACACTGACAGTATATATTTACTAGAGGCATAAGTGGCTAGGAGTAAACTATGAAGTTTCATATAAAGGTGCTCCTAAACTTTAGGGCACAAAGTTTTTCTGTTTCCTACTCTGATTTCTGGTTGGGTTCAAAGTCTTCCCTTCCTCTTTCCTTTCTCTCTTCTGGGCTCTTCATTATTTCTCAAGCCTTGGCTTTGCTCTGAGACTAAGTAGTTCAAAAAGTTGATGTCTCTGGGGCTGTCATGCCTTCGGACATCACAGCAATGCAAAGGAAGAGCAGCTTGATGGGAAAGAGCAACCCACTCCAGTAAGTGACTTAAATGCAAGTTTAGACTGCAGGTTAAGACTGCAGGTCTCTGATGGGTTGAAGCAGAAGTAAATCCTTACGTTTGCTAGAACTGTCTGGAAAATGTGATATTTCTGCAGGCTGATTTTAGTAAATGCTGTCACGTTCTTCATATGCGGAAAGGACAAAAAGCACACCAAAGCTTTCTGGCTTTGCAGGAGTTAATCATCTCCATGGAAACTGATGGCAGAGTACTACTGCAGTGTTTAGACAGACTAAACTACACGCTGGGTTATAAAACACATTGTGGGGAAGAAAGGGACTTGGCAGCAAGTTTTTATCGCTCTTGAAACTTCTGACAAAATACCAGCTCTAAAGGGAGGAGTCAGTGCAGTAAGGGCTGGAGCAAAAGAGGCTTTTAAAATAGCTCCTAAAACAATGTAAGAAATTAACTAGCTAGGTGGCAGCCTAGGAGAGGCTTTTCATCTTCAGAAGCACTGAATTTTGAAGGAGAAAAGTTTTAGTTGAGCACTGTAATGCAAACTTCTACTGTTGGTGTTTCATGCTTAACCAGTGAAGTCCTACTCTCGAGTTTATTCTTTTCTCCTTTAATCTGATCTTACTGGACATTTAATTTTTCATTTTCCAGTGGCTCAGTTCTGATACAGCCTCCCAACCCTGCAGTCATTAAAAGGTTTTAATCTTTACGGAAACAGATGGTCAAATAAACCCATTGGAAAGGGCAGGATTTCAATATGTACATCCTTTGAAAGTGAAGGTTGTGGTCTTTGAAGGAATCTTGAACTTCATAAATAACAATGTATATGCATTTTTAATTTATAAAAGGAGGGAGGGGAGAAAAAAGAGGTACTACTGCTAGATTGGTCACAAGGGGTCTTTTCACTCAGCTTGAGTGTTCCAGCGTGATGAATGGAGCAAAAGTGAAGAGGTGTGTTTTATCTGGCCCTATGGGGTCAATCAATAATAAAATTGCTGTTTTAATTCTTGGCTTTCTTTCTCTAACGGGATAAGTAAGTGCCAGAAGAGGCAGTACCGTAATTGGACAAACAGCAACTGCTATGATTTGCCATCTGAACTTTGCTTCCTCCACTCCCGCCCTCTGCCTACGACCCCTTCCAGATGTGAATATTTTTCTTTTGTTTGAATTAAGAGACCTTTTGAAAGAACAGACACCAGGCATGCTTTGTTCTTTTGTGACAAAGCTGTGACATTTCCAGCTGGACATAGCTGACATGAAAGGGACTTGTTTGTCCTTTTTTTGCATGAACAGCAGGAACTTTTGAGCTTGGCTGCTGAATATTGAATTCACAGGTTTGGAAAACACCTCCTGCTTGGCCCCCTCTGCCCCACATCTCCTTTCACACAAAAAAAAAAAAAAAGGAAGAAAATATGTGAAGTTGCAGACTGCGTTTTGACAAACCAATCTGCAAGTGATTAAGTACTTTGTTCACTCCACAGCTGTCTTACTTCTATCTTGTGCATATATTTTGGAGAAGAACTGTGGCACTATTAGATGTCTCTTACCTAAGTTCAAAGGAGCTCAAAATAATATTCCTTTGTATGGTTTGTGTTGGGGGAAGAAATACCTGTGTCAGCCATGATACCAGTGGGTAGTGCTCCTCTCTGTTCTAAATAACCTCACTCTTGGTGAAATGGAGTTGGCAAGCTCTGGGGAGGTGAAGGTAAGTTCCTAAGGGTCCCTTGGTGCTGTGGAAGCCATTCTTTGTTCCATCCTCCTATACCCATAGCACTGAGCTCACAACACCTGCAGTGGCTCCTATCCTTTGAACTGAGAATGCGAGAGAAGAGCAAGAAAGAAGCAGCAGAGAAGGAGAAAAACTGGTGAATTTGTTTGGTCTGGAGTCTAAGCACCTAACTGAAAACCTGCCCTTTCACTGGTTTTCTTAAGTTGATCATTCCACCTTCTCACTAATAAGCTAAAAGAGATGTGCAGAACGCTTGATCGTATGTGAGATTTTGAACATGCTTTCTTTACTTTGTCGTAGGGACATCAAGTGTCCTGTCTTAGCCTTTAAGGCAGACAGGTAAGGTCTGCCAAACTGATTTAAAAGTTATAATAAATCATCTCCAATTAATTATACCAGTCTTTAGAGTTAAGAGGAATTTAAAACAAACTTTTTTTTGTTACATGTTGTAGTAATGGTTGCAAAAGTGTATCCATGTTGGAATCAGACTTTTGTTGAGGAAGTTATGATGTGATTTTATTTTTAGACTGGACTTCCCTTGGAGGCATTTTAGAAGCAGGAAATCTGAGAAGCATCCCGTAAAGCTTCAAAAAAGAATTAAAAAAGTACTGCAAATTTCATTTTACATGGGAAGAAATGGAGGAGATTTGTTTAACTTCTATGGAATTCCAATGTCCATGGTAAAAACTTTGTTGAAAGGGGGTGTTTCTTGTGACTGGTCATGTCTCCTGACAGAAAGATGGCCACTCGCAGCTGAATTGTCCTATTTAGTAGAAGTGGACATAGAAGTTGCTTCTTTTTTTTTTTTTTGTGTATGTGGTTATTTGCAATTGTAGTCTTTATAAGAGTAGTGGGATCTGGAGTTAGTCACTTCTCCAAATGTATGTATCAAAAAATAAAAGTGGTGGAAATTACTGTTTGGAAAATGTAGTGCAGAATGTTATATCTTTTTATTATTGCATATGCTTACTCCAGATTTCCTGCAGGAAGTATCTCCAGCAAGGCGTCTGAGCCAGCAGAGAGCCAGATGTTCTAATCTTAAGACTTGGAGCTCCTTGCTTTATGCAGACATTTCTTTCCTTCTTATTTTTGCTCATTTCCCACATGTTCTTTGGAACTCTCCACCTGCCACTTGCTCCTTGGATGTTTCTGGAAAGAGGTGGGCTGGTGGGAACATAGCAGTACTAGTGTTCTTCATCTGGGCTTGGGAAGGACCTGACTTATTCATGTCTGTTTCTCAGGATGCGCAGATTTGATTGTTTGACCATAGGAGAAGTGGCACAAGGTGACAAATTAATTCTCAGCTCCATCAGTGGACTTCACTTTTTCCAAGACACTAATACAGTTAGTCCTGCACTTTCAGAGTTTCTTGGATGTGGCAACTGAGTTGCATCTGATGAAATGGATCTCTGCACTCAAGTGCAATCCCAGCCAGGGTGGGTGGGGCCAAGAATTTTTAGTAGGAGCGCTCATTGAGTCACCTTGCCTTAAGTTGGATGTTAAAACTAGTAAGATGGAAACTTAATTTTATGATGTAACAGCGCTGTCTAAGGGCATACTTCTTTCTCCTCACAGCTCCAATAGCATGTGGTGCTCTTATGTAGCCCAACCAAGCATGCATCACTGAAGGAAGGAGCCTGTTTGGTCTGGGCAGGAGGTCTTGTCATTAAGTGAAACTTCCACCAGATGCTCTCTGGGAGTTTGTGAGAGCTGGTAAACCTGAGAGGACAGCTTGGTTTGAGTTAACAGGAAAGACCAGGCATGCTGTATTTGCCAGCTCTGAACCAGACTAAGCTAAAGAACTTATTTTCAGTCCTAATAATTTTGGCAGTGCCTGTGTTTGAGTTTCCCTATAATTATGATTTTTTTTTTTTTTCATTTCAAGATGAAGAGGCTTTTGATCTAATATGCTGCTTATTGCTCTAGACTTTCAGGATATGATTCTGTCTTTCACATGGTAGTATAAATTGGAAGCAAATTATACTGGTAAAATGATAGTAATGTAGAAGATGAGAGGAAAATTGTGCCTTCAAGCACCAATTAGTTAAGTAAATGCAGAGTTCATTAAAGGCCTGCTGTTGCTCATCTAAACATCTGAAGAATGTCCACATGTGACACTTGAAATTTTACTGGCAGAATTTATTGGACTCCTAGTACTCTTTAAGCTAACTATCCCTCACATAGACTTCTCCGAGACAAGGCTGATCAAAGTGGCTGACTACATTTAAAACTATCCAAGACTGTTTCAACTTTTCCACAGCTTTGTGGCACTGAACACTCTTTGCAAATTGCTGAACTGAAGGTGAACCTATTTGGTGACCCTCTGTGTACAACTACACAGGGCTTATGGGAGGGGTGCACACTGCTGGGACTTCACCACTTCTCTGCCCACCACTAACATGACTACCAGTGGCCCAAAGTGGGCTAGGGCCTTATTTAAACCTGGGGCTAAACTGGGTCTGCTTTGGGATAGCTTGAGAAAAGAATGTTAACCAGTGTGAATTTCAAATTTCTGTTATTTGAAAGTATTAGGCTGGTGCTGGACCTGAGGTAAATGAGACCAAGGTGGGTTAAATGGATTTACACCCTCTTATACAAGATCTAAAATCTGTCCTAGTAATGGATATGGAGATGAAATACTGAACCTGTCTCATAAGCCTCATGCTCTGTGTAAGGCAGGTGCATTGCCACTTGTCTCACCTGTATTTCACCACCTTGTATCAGGGTTGGATTTGACTTGACCATTTCAGGTTTCTAAGAGGAATGTTACAAACACTAGAGAGCTTAAAAGCTATTGTCAGAAACAAAGTTAACATTCTACTGTAATGTGAAGTAGTTCTCTTGAGCGACCAGAGTGAAGTCATAGTGCATTGACTGACAGTGTCTAATAACATAAAAATGCAAGTAATTTCACATAACTCTGATTACTTTATTTACTCAAAATTTCTGCCAGCTAGAAAAGATAGTGGGAGTCTTCTGGAAACAAGATAGAAGTCTCTTGAGTTACGTGGTGCTAAAATTAATGTTGACTATGAATAGTCCAAATTCCTGCTAGTGTTTATATAAGACCTTTCTAAAGGGTAGTTTGAGCCCTTAGAAACAGTATACAGACAATAAAACTCTAGTTCAATAGCAGAGTGGTACATATACAAAAAATTGTCAAACCTCATCAAAATCAGCTATGGTTTATCTGAGATGTAGAATCTCATTTTTACTTTGGGAAGAAAGGAGGTGATTTGAGGTGTCCCTCTTTGGACAGAAATGTGCCAAGAACCAGCAAAGAGCAGTGCTTGGGAAGTGGGGAGGTCATTGTCAACTTGGGGTTATGGTCTTGGGGTGTGCTAGTGGGGAACTAGAGGTCTGTGTCAGTGGGCTCAGCTTTGAAAACTTCTGTATTTATTACAGATTGGGGAAGAGAATGGCTGCAGCAATAGGCTCAATGGGAAAGCTCTAACAGGAGAAGGTATTTAGGAGCTGCAGGAGTGCTAAAGGCCCTCCAGAGACTATCTCAGAGTATAAGGAGGAGAGAAGAATTCCTGGAGAAAGTATAGGTGCAGTGTGGAAGCCCCGATGAAGAACTAGTACAAGCTGGTCAAGCTAGGAGGAGTCACTAGCTGTGACACATGGCAGGCCACCCCGTCTGGAGCCATGGGAACTATGTGGGGCATGCCTAAGGTGGATCTTACCCATCCAGGAGAGTGAGTGTGTACTTGGGCTTCAGGGAACGCTTAAGTGGGAGAACCCCCATAAAACAATCTGATGTTCTACTGATTGATCCCTAACAGCCTGTAGCATGTTTATTTGTGACTGGCAGTCAAGACTTAGGCTTTGAAAAACCCTGGCTGTGTGGACTGGCCATGGATGGAGCATATGCCCTTTACTCTATCTGGACTCCAGCCAAGCTGTTGCCTTCCTCCATTCAGATGAACACAAAGTTCCTTCAAATAGCCCCTCAAGAAATGCAGGTTGTATGGGTGTGTGTGCAGGGCTTGGTCTTTTATTTTTGCCAGTTGAGTTATAAGGAAAATACTGCTTGGCTGGAAAATGATTCACATTGAGCAGCAGGAGAAGCAAATGAAATTAAGCCACATATAACATACTGTCTAAAAAGGTACTTTTGAGATACCTGCCCCACTGCAGCCAGGAGATTAAAAGGAGGGTGTGCAAATGGGAGAGCCATCATTGTTCAACACATTGTTACTGATCCTGGGCAAAAATACACACTAATAAAAAAATCTACAATCTTCCTTAGCTACCCATCTGTTTCTAAAGTGTCAGAGCTCTGTAATCCTGCTGGTTCATAAGAGTTTAGAACCAGTTTATTTGAGAGGTAAAAAAAGGTATGTTAAAGGGCCCAAGGAGGAAAAAGAGACCTCATAGATTTTTCCTTTCTTAATTCCTTGATTTTGACATGAAAAGGCCCAGCTTTCTGCTGGCCTGCACGATCACTGGTGCTTCAGCAAAGCAGCTATAAATTGCACCAAATTTGCACAAAGCTTGAGCAGGTAGCAATGGCTACACCAGGTGCAACAGCATGAAGGTAACACATTATTATTTCTTGCTCCCTACTGATTCATTAAAAAAAAAGTCACACAACAGCCCATAGGAAACAGGAGTGCTTCTATTTCACAGGGCTATATTCAAAATGACCCAAGCTCCTGCTAGCCTAGAATGAAGGACTTGAATTTTAACTCCCTAATGCTGCATTGTAATTACATATGGAGACTTCAACATCTGTTTCCTTTTCTCCATGTTTCCCTCAGTATTGGGTGTTACTGCAGTGAAGTCAGCAGGGAGGCCTGCTGGCATTATGTTAGTCTGTTAATTTTCTATAGAGGAGCACTGGAGCATTTGTTCAGACAACAAGTTCAATCTCTCATGCTCAGTGAATACACGAACAAGCAAAGATCTTGCTCCTCTGATGTTTCATCAGCCCTCTCAAATTTCATGGATCAGCTGTAAATAGGAAGCTCTCCCTCCAGTGAGCAGGTTTTGTTGTTGGTCTCCAAACAGTTAAAATATAAGGGAAAAAATGTTCTTGCTTGTACCAAGACAGGAAAGCCACAGAATGGAAAACTTCCGCTTAACCTTGAAAGACAGGAAATGGCTGGTGTTGGAAAGGGAACAGGTAGAGGAGGAGTGAGCCAGGGGATATCTGTGGAAACCAGCTATTCCCCAGACACTTCTCCTTCAGCTCTGGGTTCTTTTGGGGGATGGAGTTCCAGGTTGACCCCCGTGCTCCAAGCCCTTTATACACTTTCCAAGCACCCACCCCAGTTCCCTACTTCCTGCCTCTTCTGACACTGCTATAAATATCCCGCCTGCCTTTCATAGGTCCAGAGAAATGCACATTGCAGATAAAAGGGATCTGAGGTGACACTATGAAAGAGCTTTTAGACCATCTCTTGTGACGTGAGTGACTGCTGGGTCCTCTGCTTTATCTTATGAAGTGTAAAGTTGCTGGGTCCCCTGCTTTAAATTCTTGAAGAGTGAAACATCCTCCTTGTTGATCATGCTCACCTCTGGATTAGGATACGTGTGTCTGTTTCTAGGGAAATGATTTCCTCCAATAAATAATGTGCTACATGTGACACAGAGCTGATAGCTGAAAGAATTCTGGTGTTTGGGAGAATGTAGGGTGGGGAAAAGATGGAGCTAGTTGAGAGACCACACTGCATGCAAAAGTATAGCACTTTCAGTACTGAATATCTTAAATGCTTTGGTAAGGTGGATCAGCCCAAGAGGAAATAAAAGAGCAAAGTGATCCCTGGGGCACTTAAATAGCCATCATGTACAGTACTTCAATAGCCACAGAATACCCAGCCCTCCCTTAGCATCCTGCAGGGCAAAAATCACAAACCCAGAGAAGCGTGGGAAGACAAGAGCTGCAGTTCCTGTGCAAGAACTTCAGTATTGCAAAGGATTGTGCTGGGGTGAGGGCAGGATGAGTTCTTAAGCCCTTTGTTTTACTTTTTTAAATATGAAGAGCAGCACCTGTCCCTTTTTTATTTTTTCCTCTTTTTTCGTTCCCCAAGGGGTTGGGGATTAAGGATTTAGTTGGTTATTTCCTTAGAGGATCAAGATAAAAAAAGAGACTTCAGTAAGTCTCTTTCCATCTTTTCTACAGACAGTATATTTTCAATAGAATTAAGCAGCTGTCCTGCTTTCCCCCACTGTGTAACAGTTTGCAGCTTTACAGAGAAGCACAGAAATAGAAGATTTTATATCAGATAGAACTTCTAGGTGTACTTTAGGAGACTCCAGATTATCACAGGAAGGTTTTAAGACATTCAGAGAGAAGCTCAACTCGATCAGGTGGCAAATAGCCAATGACCCTTATCAGTATTTTGCCTTTAACACCTTTACTTTGGAACAAATACGCTGCAGCGAAACCTGTGATAGTGAGTCATTTGCATCATCCAGCGAGGCTGGAGTCGTGGTACTGATAAAATATACCTCCCAGACGTGTGATGTGGGATACTCTGACTTTCCCAAAGCTCCCTTCTCAGGCTGTCATCTTAATTCCTTGTTATTAGAGATTGATTCAATCCATGGAGTTTTAAGTTCCTTCCAAAACTCTTTAGAGGCATACTTAATTCTGGAGTCTATTTTTCTTTATCAAGATGGGTGTCTAATCTACCTCCCACATGCATTCTAAATTATAGCTATCTCTTGAGTTTTCCAGTGTATTCTGTTTTCCTCTTTTTCTGTTTGACTGGGAGGCCAGCAGGGTGGGAAGCAGGTCCTTGCCAGCCTTTATTCCAATGGCATGTTTAAATTGACTGAAGAAATGGTGTAGATTGAGAGAATCAGACCGCACCTGTCTGGTGTATTTGGCTGTATGGGAAACAAAGCTTTCACTAGTACCGGAAAGTTTTCAAGCCAATAGGTTCCTTCCTGTCAGTGCAAGATCTCATGTTTGTTTCTGCATGCCCTTCTCTCACACTGATTTCCTCCAGTACTGGTGGCTGTTGGAAGAACTGGGTAAAGGAAAGCACTGGGTCTTTCTTTCCCTTCTATCTCAGAAACTGCTTTCCTGTTTGTCCTTTATGCAGTATGGAAGCTTGGGCTATTGACGTAAACTTTGTCCTTTGTGCTGTTCAAAGCCCTCCTCTTCTGAATTTTACATTGCCTACTCACATCCTCACTGCTGTTTTGACAGAAAGAAGAAGAGAGGACAGAACAGGATTCTAGGGTGGTAGTTGTCTTGACGTACCTGGGGGTTCACATTTTTGTGCAGGTTCAATGTTTGTTCATCAAACTGTCATAAGGTCAGCACATGGCAGGGTTCTTTCCGGCACATACTCCTCGATATATATGTGGACCAACAAGGGAAGATCAACCAAAGTTGTTCTTGAAATACTGTGGTGGTGCTTTGAGGAAGCATCACTAGGTTGCACTGCTGAAAAATATGGGAAAGGCAGTTTTGGTTCAAAACAATATCCAGGTCCTGAATGGGAGGAAGTTTTTCAGAGGAGTTTTCTAAGAGGAGTTGCTTAGCCTACTTGGTTCCATTCTCTGATGAAATCCACCAGAGATTGCAGTACCCATCTTAACTTGGGCAATTAGAACCAAAATGCTGATGTATGTCATTTCCCCACTGAATTTTGGACTGTATCTCTTTATTCTACTTTTTTTCCTCAAGTGAACATCTCTGCTAGAGTTGCTGCAACATGCTGTATTGTTATAAACATACTGAAATGCAGTAATGTGGACAATCATCATACACCGGGATCAACAGATGTTAAATAACATAAAGTAAATCTTGTTTCTGTATTCCCAGGGTAATTTCCCATGCCAAAGACCAGGCACTGAATGGAATGATACACTCATTAGCTAGCTACATGTTTGCCTGCCAATTTAATAGCAAGAGTAAGCAGGATCTGTAATGCTTTTACCCAGAAAAAAACCCCTACGTTTTGGTGAGATTTGACTATAATGGTGGTGGTTTCAGATCCATTTTGGTTTTAGAATATGTAGGCAGCAAAGCTAAAGCTGACAGAACCAGGCAATGCCAGTCTGCTTTCTGCAGAAGCAGTAATGTTTCAGCTATTCAAGATTATATATCTTCTCTGCCCTGGTTGGAAGGTGGCAGGGGAATCCTTAATTGTCTTGTTGTGTTTTCCTTAAAATCCCTTAACAGAAAATGTTACTGCAATCTGAGGCAAGGAGAATGTAATGTGTGGCTGTTTTACATAGTTGGATAATTTGTTGTTTTTGTTTTTAAGCCAACTTGTGACTCTCGGAGGCTAACACTGTTCCAAATCTTATTAATAGCAGTCCTTGACATTTTAGAGGTTTTATCTTTTCATTATTATTCATACATGCTCATTTCTGAATTTGCTAATGTGCACTTGCACTTCCTCAGCTTCCTTGCTTGTGGAAGGAAACGGTGTGCACCAACAGCATGGTTTTGTTAACTGGGGTTCTGCTTATCCCACAGAGTATTAGAAGTGAATGTGAAATATACATTGGCAAGCCACACCTCTGATTTTTCTCAGGGGAAAAAAGCTGTGTAACTATTTTTAGCTGGTATATTATGTGTGAAATGAAGGCACTCCAAGGGGATGAACAACTGCTATTCAGAGGGAGTACCTTTATGCCTCTGTCTTCTCCTCAGAGCGACAATAGTTCAGTGCTCTTGACTCGAAGTGTATCCTTGGGATAGGGGAAAATCAGAGCTGGAGCAAGGCTGCCAAAGCCCAGGCTTAGACGTGTGCCTCGTGTGCGTGTGTGTACATCTTGCAGTTCAGTGATGACCCCGGTGACTTCTTGAACTTTTAATGACAATGCAGCTGTCTGTTCATGGTGCTAATTAACCCAAAATCTGATTCCTCCCTCCCCCTCGTTATCCATTGCGTGAATGAGATGTGAAAACAAGAAGACGACTTTTCCCGTGCCCTTAGGGTTGTCTGAGCCTGGCAGCAGTGACCCTGCCTGAGTCGAGCTGAAAGAGCTGCTGCGCAATGGCCCATACTCCTTTTTAATGGGTTATTGAGATTCCACCTTCTCCCCCTCCCTCCAGTCCTGTAACAGTTTGGAGCGATATGGCACTTAGGGGAAAACAGCTGCAGGAATAACTTTTCTTTTGGAAAGCCAGAGACAGCTGTTCAGTTTGTAAGTCTAGGGATTCCTCCACTACTTACTTAGGGCCTGATCCCACTCCAGTTAAAATCAGTAGAAAGATTCCAACTGGGTTTAGTAGGCAGTTGAAGGAAGCAGCTTCAGGAAGCAGCCTGCAATCAAACAATACTGCTTCAAAATGTTGGAAACAGCCAGAAAGGAAAAAGCGAGTAGGAAGGCATTTGTCACAGAGTTGACTTTCTGACTTGCCTGCAGGCTCAAAGTACAAGCACTCAGCAGGCCAGTGTTTTACTCGAGGAACAGGTTAAATTAGTGTTTGTGGTATCCTCAGTTGCTTTTAAAAAATAGCTCTTGAAGGTCTACGTTCATTTACAGTCTGCAGTGTTGACAGACTTTTATTGGCACAGTGAATTAAAGGACTGATCTTTGATGTTGCATGCTGATTTTAGTTTGGCTACTCTGAGATCATAGGGGATAATGGCTTACTTTTTGAAATTATGCAAGTTCTCAGCACCTGCAGCTCTCATTGGTATGAATTTACTTGCCACGTCTAAAATGAGGAGAAAAATGGAATTACTCTTGCTTCTGTTAATAGAGATTGTTGTTGTCACCTGATTTATACAGTGAAAGAGAAGGCTGGGAAGTTGCTGAGGAGGGTCAGAATTTCTGTTTCGTAGAGAATTTTGAAATGGTGGGAATTTATTCCATCTGAAATGTGAGGGAAAATGATAATACTGGAATTTTCAGCATGGCATTTTCTGGGAAAAGTGATTCAGATACATCTGAATCTAATGTTTTGAAGGTTTAATTCAAGATGTCCAGTTTGAATGAAGGTGTCATTTCATGTCAATATTAAGACTTAAAGTGCAGTTGAAGAGAATTGCGGATGCAGGTTAAAAATAGGTAGATTTTTTCCTGAGAAAAAAATGAAAAAACTATTTTGCTGAAGTTGATATTTTCCTTAGAAATTGTGACTCAAGTAAAGCCATGATCCTTGACAGGGAAAAACCTTTCCAAAAACATCCCTAATGGCTTAACAGTAACAGCCTCTCCTTCTGGAAGTGCTGATTTTGATCAGGTTATGTGCTACCTCTCAAGCTGGGAGAGAGTCCAGTTCATTAGTCCTTCTAGGCTTATAGTTAGCTTTTTCTGAATGCTGAGAATTCCCTTTAAAACACAAATCTAGCTTTTCCTGAATGCTGAGAATTCCCTTTACAACACAAACCTAGATTCCCTTCCCTTGCTCCAGTCCTTGTCAATGGGCTATTCTCCTTGGGTTTGCTGCATTAATGAACAAACAAGTTTGCTTTGTGATTGTGTTGCTGCCAGTGGACTGAGACGAGGTATTTCCCCTTGTATTTCTGTTAGTTCCCTCCCTGTCAATGTTTAAACAAGCTTACACCTGTGTTCCAGGTGCGAGCTTAACTCCAGCCCTGAAAAGCTGGCTCTTGGGAGGCTGGTTCATTACTTTGCCAAAATAGTCCTGTTACAGCAGTGTCTGAGGAGACCGAGACAGGCAGGAAGCAGTCAGGCTCGGTGGATACCCTGGAAATGATTACCCTTCTCTGTAACCATTCAGCACTGCAGTATCCAGAGAACTTCTGCCTCCCAAACAGTTAATGGGCCTTAGAGCATTCAAAAATAGCCATCACTGCGCCAGGGCAGCTGTGAAATGATTATCCAACCATATCTTGTGACCTTTAGGTTTTTTTCTAAAAAGTTACAAGGACACCGAAGAAGTGATATTGGAATGCAAGCTTGCCTCCCTCAAATAGGAAATTTATGGAAGTTTTCAGTAAGAATTCTTTCAGAAGCTCTCAAACTCCAGTGGCACAGATGAGCTAAGTGACTGGTACGTTCACTTTAGAGTGAATCTCCGTCAGATTCGTATGGTCAGACTTGAGCATTTCCATTTAAAACCCACTTATTATCAATACTGTCTAAGAATAAAGCAACATGTGTTAGTCTTTAATTTGTATAAATATTTGTTATGCAAAAAAAAAAGTCGGAAATTGGTGGTAGACAGGTACTCTTAACCATTCAGTGTGTTCTCTGTGCCTACAGAAGTCTGGCTAAGAGTCATAACTCATTGATGTGTCATTGGTGGCACCAAGGATGCACATAAGCATCCAAGTAATGATCCACTACTTCTGGAAATCCATTTCGATTATGGTCTACTGGGTTGTTCATGGACATGAAATTTTGATGAAAAGTATGCATGAAGGAAGTGTGGGTAGTAGAACAATGAGATGGTTATACTGTTTCTCTCTCCACTGCAGTTTCCATGGAACAACTTAGGCTAGTCTGGCAGTAGGACAGTCAGGAGTTTGACCAAACTGAAAAAGAAAGGTAACTGGCCATTTACCTTTTCTGCTGTCAGTGCTCTGTGTCATTGCACAGGGAAAATCCCGTCTTCAGAGCCAGAGGATGTACAGTGTGCAATATTTGTGTTTGTCATGTAAAGAGTTGTTGCTTGTAGATGTTTTTAGAATTCCAGGTCTTCTCATTACCTCTTTCATGAGACGTCTCACATGATTCTCCTTTTTCTTTTCTTTTTTTTTTTTTTTGACCTGATTTCCACAACAAATCAACACCGAGTTCTTCCAGCCTTCTAAGGTAAAAAATGAAGGATGATGCTTAGAAATGCAGTTATGACAGGGCACTACATGGACTTCTGGACAGTTCTGGGTAGGCAGGTAAATTGGTCAAATTGCCTGACCTTGACCTGTAGGCTGCTGGGAACTGTGGCATGTGAGGCTCACTCAGGACTCAGGGAGGTTTCCTACTTGCTTTAATGAACAGTGAATCAGGATCTGAGTGCTACACCTAAGGCTTTGCGTGGTGCTCAGACTCCAGGGTAAAATTCTTCATGTACCTAAGATCAGCTACATAGTAGTAATTACTGTGATTACATAACAGACATTAATAAAATGGGCAATTAGTAAATTCCTTACGCATTATGATGTAACCAGAACTGTGTCATGGACTTGTTCAGTGCATGTGAACAGTCTGCAGATGCTGGCAGCTTCAGAACAATTGATGTTGTCTCGAGAATGGTGGGCAGAGATACTCTTTTCACTGGGGAAATTGTTTGAATGCAGGTTTAATTCCAGAGTCTGGCAGACCAAATACTAGGTCCTGTCAGGCCCAGTGTAAATAGGAGCAGCAGAGCAGCACATGTAGGCCTGACCTGGTTAAATATGCGTACCTCTCTGGTGTGGACAGCTGCTTAGCCTGTCAGTTTAGTGCAAGTTTTGTAATGCAGGAAGGAATTTGCAGGCCCACCCAGTACCCTTGAAATCTATACATGTTCCCAAACAGTTCTTCCTCTCTAGCTCCTACGTGCAAAATTGAGCATAAACCCTGTGATCAGTGGAGTGCAGCCTCCTCGCAGAACGCTGGCACCCGTCCCAGATGGGCAAGGTGCTGAAGCAAGGAGAGTCCTCTGAAGTAAGTTGATGAAGCAGGGAGTGTCCAGGCCTGTGGCTTTTGATAATCCCTCTTTTGAAAGGTTTACATGGGCTGTCAGAGATGCCCTATTTCTAATGCATAGATGAAAACTGCCTTCAGATGTTCTCTTTAGCAGGACTGTCTTTCCTCCTTCTCCCTGTTGAACTGTTTGGATCTGGTGCCCAGTGTGTTCGTGGATTGCACAGTGGGTTAAGAAAGACTAATAAATTGGCAGATTTGGCTCAAAAATTTTTCTTTTGCATCCTTAAAAAATACAGTGATGCATTTATGATGCTTGTTAACTCTGGTTATACCCCAGGGGAAATCTAGAACTAAGGAGCAAAGACATGCCAGTTCTGTGTGTCTGGTTTTGCAGAAGTCTCATTATTACTTGAAATGCCAACTAACATCTGCCAGGTTCAAGCCCTGGGCATTCACTGGTCAAGTGCTGGATCAGGGCATCTTCCGTCACCTCCTCTTTGATGTATGTGAGCCTTCTCCTGGCTGCTTAGTGGAGACAGTGGGTTTGTTCTGAAACCTGATATCAACTTGCAACACAACAGCCTACAGGAGAAATGACCACAGCCCAGTAAAGCAACTTATCTACAGCTTTGCAGGCTGGTGACTTCACTTTCTCAGCAGAACTGAAACTTCCTGGGTAATTTATAGTAAATAAAGAAAATTAAAAAAAAAATTTTAAAAAATTTAAAAAAAATTTAAAAGGGTGTGTCTACACTACCTCTTCAACCTGAAATCTCATTGTGTACCCATTTTGATGTACACCAGAAAGCAACGTCATTTGAGGACTGTATTACCCTTGTTTAGTTTCAACAGTACTTTGTTCTTTAAGGAATGCCCATGACCTCAGGAGAGAAAAAGTCTGCCCCACGTGAATCAGAATGGGATTTCTGTGATTGTAGTAGGTTCTTAAAAATATCACTTGATCCATTTTAATCACTTTAGCACTCGTTCTTGCAGTTTATCATCATGATCTGTGGAAATGGAAAATCAGCCTCGCTTACAGCTGTATCACTAAATCACAGGCAAATGACATGTTTTCTCCTTGCAGAGGCTGCTCCCCTAACTGTACTCTTTAGGCAATTCATCTCTCATCATATGCTCCAATTTGCTTTCCATGTTACTGCTCACTTGATGGGTTGGGAAACGATCAATGCCAGATGCACATTCCTTTCAGGCAGTAAATGCTCCTGCAGCAGTAAGTTATGTGCACCAGCTTCTTGTTTCATTAAAATCGCATATGGTTTCCATTTGCCCCTAATTGGTCTCACATCAGCTCTGCCATATTCTCTGAGTGGAAAGCTTAGACCTGTGGCTCCTTTGACCAATTCCAAAGAACTGTGGGAAACCAGAGCCTTGTCTCAGCCTGGCTTCCCCTGGTCCTCTATGTATTGTGTCGAGAAGTACTTGATCTGGAAGAGAGGGCTGAACTAAATCTTATTCTATTGCACCAATTGTATGTAGACAAAAGGAAACGGAAAAGGTGTTTTGAGTTGAGTATTGCTTTGAGTCATATGCTTGTTATTTTTATCCACTGTTGTAAGCTGTCTTTGGAAGTGCTTTTGTGTGTTGGTTTTGACAACCATCTTTCCAACACTGCTAACCTTGGCTGAAAGCATTTCTGCCTTTGGCAGTTGTCAGAGACACAGAATGAGGCAAAATGCACTCTGCTGAAAACACTCCTTGGAGAGAGATGCGAGATGCCTCTACTGTGCTCTGTACATGAGGCACTCCCTTCCCCTCCCTCCACTTGTATCATTTTTCCTTCCTTTACTCCGATTCTTGCCTACTGCCTTTTGCCTTTAGCCTGAATTCAGCTTCCAGTGACTATTTAAAAAATATAGGTGGAAAGTTAAAAAAAAAGCCTGCCAAAAGGGAGAAAGAGAAATGTCTAGGTGGCAGGAATGACATTGTTTTCTCTTTTTATTTTACCAGAGGGTTCTCAATGCTGTAGGCATGCTCATTACATAGTCTGCAGTGTCTCTGCTTAGATCTATAGCAAACCTAGAATGTTTTGTTGATGCAAGCTGTGAGACTAACCTAGCAAAGCATGTAGCTTCAGTAACTCAACTCTGTGCCTGATCTAGCTAATCTCTTTATGTCTACCTGGCTTCACTGCATTTAGTAGGTATAATAGCTGGTAACAACAGACAGTGGTTTTTTTCCTTCTTTTCTTCCTTTAGCTTCTCTGTGTTTTTCATGAGGTATTTCCTGAAGCTAGATTTTACGTGTACTAACACCTACATATGGATCTAAGAGATTCTACTTGGATCTTCTGAATTGATATAAATGCATTGTAGATCCATCCGTTCTTCCTTTTCCATTGTCTGCCCTCTATCTTCCCAACAGTGTGTATGATGGGGGAGCAAGGGAACTAACATGGGAGTTAAATGCAGGGGCAGTGCTGGGCAGTTGAAGAGTCTTTAACCAAGTTGTGTATAGGAATCTGAAAGAAATGTCCAGAAGAGAATTTGCAGGTTCTTATCTAACAGAGATCTCTTTTTTCTCTCTGATTCTAATGTATTTCAAAGGGTGGTTGGACTTCCATTGGGTGAGATGCACCATATGGGGAGGGAGAAAAATGCTTGATACTGCTGCCGTCTGAAAGGTTGTATCCAGTTTATAAGCTACAGGTGAGATGCCAGGCACGAACCCAGTTCTGCTTGGTTGTTTTATGCAACCTTGTTTCTTTAATTTATGGTCTTGTTGGCAGGATTAACTTTGTCCCAAATAAAGCCCTTCTAGAGCCGTTTATACTTTTTGAGGTGATGGAAGGTCTGACACAATCGAAGTCTTGTATGAAAAAGTTGTATCACTCCTTATTTTGCAGTGTTAGAAATCAAGCAGCACAGCATGTTGTGCAAACACACTCTCTCACGGGCAAGGAAATCTGCAGGGATGGGAAATGTGGTTAATATTTAGCAAGTATAATTGTGATTAGTTGTTTTATATGGAGCTAAGGCCTGGGCAAACCCATTTAATTGCCTTCCACTTTTTTTTGGGTGGCCTTCTAACAGACTTGCCATGCCACAGACAGGGAAAGTTTTTTTGGATCTGTAAAACAAAGGCCAAAAGTAAATGTCATAATTCTGGTTAGAACATGGGAAGGAAAATTATCTGTGTCTTGCTTTCCTGTTTTTATTTAGACTTTCATTGTTAGTTACCAACACACTTGCTGATGTAAACACAAGTCCTTTACAATGTGATATTTATGTGGCAACTGACTGGCAGAGGTGAATGGTGTTGAGAAGGTGCTCTTTCTCCATTAGTGTTCCTGAGAGCACTTTGAAAAGATGAGAAGTCAAGATTTGGACTGCCAATAATGGGAACTAGTTTGTTGGCCAGGGTATGAAAGGAAGGCAACCAGAAGTGAACCTCTTACTTCACTACCTTTTTTATGCTTCCTTGATGTTCTTTGGTGATGCTGTGTACCAGAACAGCTGGATTTGACTTCTTTGAAGACAAAGCAAAAAGGGCTTGCTTTGCCTTTTTTGGCTTTAGCTGAAGGTCGTGATGGAATGAGGCAAAAGAAAGCTCCTCTATGGTTATTTTTTCTGCTTTCTTGTGCTTTGCAAGAAGCCTTCAAATTCAACACTCTGATTTGTAAAAGAATTCTGTTTTGTTTATGGAGGAGGAGGCGACTTTCAGTACTAACAGATCATCAAACTGACTGGAGGCTTCTGGTTTTTTCCCCTCTTCATAAATCCCCTGCTGTAATCAGTATTTCCCTCTCCATTCTGCTTTCCTGTGGAAGTGGAGGAATGGGTGAAGGGCTGCTCTCTCTCCTCCCTACTAAAGCAGGCACCAGCTACTTGCTGTTCATAGAAGCCTGCAGCTGCCAGACAATTTAATAGAGCCTCCCAAGAGGCTGCGTACAGTTGGGCCGTATTTCCAGTTCAAAGGACACAATCCACCTTTAGTTATGGTCCTCTGGTTTTAGGGCAGCCAAGAGTGTTGGTAGTAATTGCTAACAGATCAGCCAGGGCAGTGGGAAAAGGAATGCATCTTGTGAGAGAGAGTGGGCAAGGGAGACAGAAATTCCATTTCAGCAGCACCATCAGCACCAGTACTAGAAAATCTATGTGTAAAAGCATCCTGCCCTGACCACATCTGGGGACACCCCCATAAATTACACTAATATTTCAGTAGTGTGCTAGGGATACTCAGGAGTATAAAACATACCAGCTGCCTTAGCCTTGTGTGATGTGAGCCCTCCAGTGTGTACCAGCACAGAAAGGAGTTCTTGTGAGGCAGATCAAATGAGAGAGCTGCTAGTAAAGCTGGTAAAAAGGTCTCAGTAAATTGCTCTTGGAAGTGAACCCTTGTATAGCCTTTGGACGAATAAAATGGCAACCAGCCTCCTTGGCATGTGACGTGTCTGGTGTTAAAGCAGCGTTTTTAAGTGTTGGTGTAGTCAGTGGCCTCAGGACAGAAGGAGCTTTTCTTCAGCCTCCCAGTCACGTTGCTGCTCCCTATATATTTTATTTAGTCACTATTTGGATGTCAGGGAATGGCCTGGGAGAATAACTTGTCCCGTGTGTCTCCATTAGTAAACAGCACGAGCCCTCCACATTCTTCACTCACTTAAATGCAGTGAGCATGCATCTCAGCCAAAGCTCTCACTTAAAATTACTCATATTGCACACCAATAAAATAAATCCTTGAAACAATAATGAGAAGTGTAGCAGTTGTTACCCTCCTGAGCCGTTCATGGTAATTGGTCACAAGGGAAATGGGTTTGGAGCAGATCCTGGTCTCTGAAGGGTGTGCCTCCATTTAAAATGCTGTTTATGGATGACAACCAGCCCACTTGCATGAAAGCATCTGGTTCTCATGGTGCAGTTGAGCAAGCAGCTGGGATTGGTGGTGTTAGCCTGGGTCTGTACTGCTGCCCTCTTGTCAGGGGAAGGTAAGATTTGGGACAGGGTCACCATCTAGTGGCTGGCCCTGATAAAGGACACGGGCTGGGTTGAACCAGGACATTTGATGCCTTTGCTTGTCAGTTGGGAAAAAGAGCTATCACACATGTAGTAGTTACTGTGTGCCTGGATGAAATTACTTGGTAGCTACAACTCTTTTCACCGTGTTGTTTCCTCAGCTTGGCAAGTGCATTATCTTAATCTCTCATTGCCTGTCTTTCTGCTCCTTGACTCGTGAAAAGAATGCCTTCAGCCATCTCAGATGTAAAGTCAATGTCCTCTTCTGCTTCATACCTTGCCTTTAGGCCTATTGTCCCTATGAATCCTTGAGAAAATGGCCACAGAGTAAGTGACAAAGAGTACTTGAGTTAGATATGTATGCTTATGGGCAAATGAAAAGTCATATAGGTACTTTTTCTCCTATGCCCATTCTGATTTGTTTGCCTTTATAGGATCTCATCCAATGACATTTGGAAAAGATGTAGGTGTTTTTTGCCTGTATTTATGGGTATACTTGCACCTGCAGACAGTTTGTGCCACACTAGAGAGGCCAGGGAAACACAAACCAGTAGCTGCTGGCACTATACTAGTCCTGGCAAATCTGAGCCATCTCTGTTTTCCTAACTACCAAGCTAGTTTACTTTAAAAAAACCAAAACTCAAACAAAAACCACAAAAAGGCAGGGAAAAGAGATAAATACACTAATAATTTGTGATACATTCTTAGATGCATTTCTTGAATACTCAAACACAGCAGGTTATTATTTTCATTATTTTTTTTTTTAGAGTATCAACTAAATGCCCGGTTTCCTTCCTTTCATGAGGGGATGTTTCCTCCTTCAACTTTTTAATCATGTCAAATGTTGAGAAGCAGTACATATGTTTTCTCCTCTTTGTATCGTGGCATGGCTGCCATGCTTATCTTATCAAGATTTATATCCTTGTCTAATTTAGGTTTTCATAAATAATTACAAATCACTCATGAGACCTTGCCAACTGCTTCAGTCCCACAAAGTGACTTGACCTGAAACCCCAAAGTACTGAGAAACATTCATCTTGGAGTATTTTCATAGGCAGTGCTTCAAAGGAATTGCGGTTTAAAAATATGCAGCTATTTTGGTGACCACTTGTGTGGGATAAAGTTTCCCATCGGTAATAGCAGGACTGTAATAGAGCTTCAAGGAGAAGGGAGGAGCTCAGGAGAGCAGTCACAGCACCTTTTCCTCATTTTGCTCAAGAAGTAGGAGTCTGCAGCAGTAAA
The DNA here is from genome assembly GCA_013397845.1 of Melanocharis versteri. Lineage (NCBI taxonomy): Eukaryota > Metazoa > Chordata > Aves > Passeriformes > Melanocharitidae > Melanocharis > Melanocharis versteri. Next base: position 1,024,277 of record VZTG01007653.1, read on the forward strand.
CAGTCGACTTCATTAACTTAACATGGACTGAATTTGCAACAGAAATGCTGTAAATTTCAGCTAATTCACAGGGGGTGAACAGTTCCCCTGGCAAGTATGCATGGCCCCTGCTCAGTCAGGAGCAATGTTCTTTATTTTCTGGCCAGGTGTGAAGAGTGGCCATACAGCTGAGGAGTGGTGTTTCGGAGGAGCAAAGATAGGGACTGGTAAACGCGTGGCTGCAGATGAGCAGCCTGGAGCTCTGCTCCGACCAAGGTGTACAAGTGGCTCTCGTGTGTGGAGCCTTAGGGCGTTGAAGCTACATGTGCAAGAGCAACCTCTGAGCAGTCCTGTCCATCCAGCATTTCTCTCCAGTGGCTCAGAGGCATCTAATCCTCAGGGATGGGAATTTAACCTCACAAATTACAGGTGATAGACTTAACTTGGAATATCCTCTGCTCCTTGGCTAACAGATTGATTTTTCCATTAGTATGGGAAAAATTATGCAGCGTGGGTTCTTTGTTCATTCCTAGCTCTTCAGTAAAGAAAAGGACTGAGCTCAAAAAGTTACCATTGGGGTGAGAAAGGCAACTTCTCTGAAAAACAGAGGGCTTGACCCATTTACAAAAGACTTGAAGTGACACTAAGGTTTCATGGCTTTTCTGGGCGATTTTGCTAGGTAGTTGTTCTTCTCCAACTTTACTGGGGAAAAATAATGTGAAAATACAGACCCTTCTACTTGTTTCCAAGGGTATCATTAGTTGAAATTGGAATGCTCTTACGTCCTAGTGGAGATATGCATTTTGAATATTTGGTGAAGCTGTTGATTGGTCCATAAATCAAAGCTTCTGTCTGAAATGGCTGTGGTAGCCTAACTAGAAGTCAAAGGACTGACAAGCTAGCAGTGAAATACATGAGGAAAATGTTTATTTAGGTATTTTGTCAGCAACTGAGAATGTGCTTGTGATCTTATATGCTAGCTGTGTTGTGGTTTGGAAACCCTAGGACTTTGTAATACTGCCTTTTAGTATATTTCTTATCATTGTCAATAAGATATAAGATTTCTTTGTTGGTTTTAGATGTGTTGGGCAAACACCATTTTTTTCAATTTCAGTGTATCAGCAGATGAAGATAAGACTTTTGACAATCTCTGCTATAGACTCCAGTGTTAGTGTGCTATCCTGGAATCCACAAAGCCTTAAGGAATTGTGTTCTCTCTCACTGACCCTTGGACAGTCTGGTTTCTGTAGCTTTGCTGGTGGTTGGGGGCAGCAAGTGGAGGAAGCTAGTTCTTCAAAGATATTTGTAGCCCTCAAGCACACGGTTCAATATAGCTACTAAAGTTTGAAGATGAGAGTAAATTGAAGTCGGAACAAATTGTTAAATAGAAGAATCAATAAAATTGCTTTTACTGCCATTGGGAAATAGAAGTTAAAAAAAAAATCAAGTTCTACACTCAATGAATGAAGGTTTTGTTGGTTCTTTGAATCAAAGCCAGGACTGTCTTACCTAGTTTAAAATTTCTTTGACAAGTCTGGCTGAAGCACAGGATATAAATCAGAGCAGAGTGGATTTGTCTTCATTTCACACCACCCTTATGGAACAAGGTCCAGGAACTGGTGTGTAAAACCAGACCTATCTGTTCCTTTAAATCTGTTCTGATTATTCTGGAAGCTGGGACAAGCTTTTTGCCTCTTTAGTTGGACCTAGGTAGTGAAAAAAACCTTAGTCTTCTCTTTTTCCCATTTCTTTCAGTGGGCTTCTACAGATGTTTGAAACCTAAATAAACTAAGATACAACAAGATGCTTGTTTAATGTCCTTTATATTCAGCAAAACATATCCTGAACTTTGTTGCTGCTGTTAGATAGTGCTATAATACAAATAACTCACTGCATTTTCCTGCTTCCACCTTTTTGTCTCCCTTCTATGCCTCCCTGCTTTTTTTTTTGGTTTTCTGTCATAGATTAAAATGGGTAATGCCTGCCCTGTCCCTAAGCTTTGCTCCTCTGCTGAGATGAGCAGGTGGTTGCAGAACTTTTTCAAAGAGGATCAATAGAACAGTTTTTTAAATTTTCTTTTGTGCATGTGTGGAATGCCCCAAAAATAGATGAGCAAGAGAACCCTTCATTAAGCACTGACTGTAAACTGCCCAGTAGATTAAAAAAAAAATCCTTATTTATGGGACATCTAAATCCTTATCTTTGGTGGCTTGGGCTCAGTTGACATTGCTGTGGTGCATCTGTGACACAGTGGTGGTACCTGTGCCACAGAGCACACACTGCCCCTTGGTATCCACGAGGAAATGCAGTGCAGTGTACATAAGATCTGGTGGGTCAGCTTTAGTTTGTCTTCCAGGTGACTTCTGGCTGGCCTGGCAGCTTTCACTGGGCACTTGATGGTTGCTGAATAATCAGGTTTTGCACAGTAGGTGTTTGTTCAAGAGAGCATTTGTTAGTTTTGTGGTACCTCAGGGGTGGCAGTTATAGCGAAATCCCCAGATATGAGATATTCCAGTGCCCTGTACTGAGTTGTTGTGTTCATTGGGAAACAGAAGCTGCATTGGGCACACAAAGAACAATTTAAAAGTAGTATCCTATTGAACATCATCCTGTATTTTGAGAGTTAAGACATTACAAACTTCATCCCATTGGCTCGGTGAAAAGATTTTAATCTGCCTTGGTCCCAGCTACAGTCTGCTTTGCAGATTTCAGTAAGATTTAACCACAAATAATGTTTGTTCTTATTCTTCGCACAGAACTGGATTTCCTTTAAATAAATACCTGCTTTGGCATCCCATTTTACATGCCTTTGCTGTGTGTGAAATTTAGAATAAACTGAGAGGAAGGTTGACCTGGAGTTTTGTTTATTTTCCAGGATAACTTATCTAAACAGTTGTGTGGGGGGTTTTTAAAGTGGAGGGTATAGCATAAATGTTGTGTAAAGTCGTCTATAATTTGCTGTATTTTTTCCTCTCTTATGACAGTGATCCGAGCTAAAGTGGTGGGGAAGAAGCTCATGAAAGATGGACCGTTTGGAACGATGCGATACACGGTCAAGCAGATGAAGGTATGTTTGCAGACATTTCCCACGGGCTAGTAGATATGGTAAAGAACCTAATTAACACATAACAACAAGCATTTTGCATACTTAACAGCACCTCCACTTAGACTGGAAGGAAACCAGCAATTGGTAGAAATTTGCCTGAAGAGGGGAAAGGAGCAGGAAGAGACCATTCCTGACATATAGTGCTGAATACCCAAATTCTTCCATTATTTTAAAATTTCTGGTAGTAAAAGATGCCAGATGGTCTTCTCTAGGTACTGAAGATGTCTTTTGTGTTCAACATGCACAGTGTTAGACTGGAAACGCCAGCTTTTCCATGCAGCACCTTCGTTAAATCCAAGAAGGAAATTTTGGTAGGGGGTCTGCCAGCCTTGGGAGAGTGCTCACTTCTCTTCTTTCCTTGCTTTCTTTGTGACCACCAGTTAGGATTACGGCATTTTTTCCCATGTACAAAACAAATGAAAATCATATAGTGAAGTCTTTATATAAAGCTAAATGGAGCACTGTAGCTTTTAAATATTGTCAGCTCAGAAGAGCTGTAAAGTATTGGTTCAGAGATGAAAAGGGGTAGAACCACACCAGTTGCTTGATTTCTTTAGATCCTTTCTTCAGAGCTCTAATTCTTTGCTGCACAAACTGCACTCAACCTGCTGCTTTGGACTTAGTTTTTTTCTTAAACTGCCCCCTTGTTATGTAATGCTAAAAATCAGCCCTAGATTGTTTTTCTTGGCAATGCCATTCCAGTCATAAGACTGGTTTATGTCTTCAGGAAAAAAAAAAAGAAAGGGAATGGAAAAGCTTGGCAGAGACTGCAGAAATCTGAAACATATTAGACAAAGTAAAGGTTCAGAAAAAAACAGTCACTTGCCTGCCTTGTAACAGTAACTCTCTTTATAAGGCAGTTTATAGCTAAGCACGAATGCGGGGAGGAGGAGACGCAAAGCCTGTTTCATAAGCTGTCGCAAAACCATGCACGTAGCCAAATCTGGTCCTGGCATGGCTCTTCCACAAGAGTGGAATGCCTGCACTTGGAATAAGAGGTGCTGGGCTTATTGACTTCATTAACCTTGAAAATTTCTCTGTAAGATTCCAAAGGAAATATATATTTATAAAAAAAAGGCAACTGGTTGTATTGGCAATAATGAGACAACACTGCCACCTTTTTTTTTATGGCTGTCGTTGGCCTGATCAGGCTTGCAGCACTCTGTGCTGTTCTTCTCCAGTTTTGTCACTCTCCAGCTCAGCAAGTGCACCTTGCTTCACAAAACTACTCAGTGTTCACATGCTGCAGTGGCTTCATCAACTTCTCTTTCTGATTTCATCCTGGTCTGTCCAGTACCACGACTTTCCCTCCTTCTCAGTGCCAAGTTTGGTGCTTCCTGTCTAATATATGACCATGAACAGGGTGCAGCAGTGATCTAGAATAATGGTAGTCCCTAAAATGAGTTACTACCCTTTACCAACCATAACTCTGCCCCTCTTCTAACTAAATAAGACACCTGAGCCTGTCCTGGCTGTTTTCATTGGGTTATTCTGCAGCACAGGGCCTTTCTGCAGGAGCATTTCCACAGTGTTTTGTTAGGAAGCCATGTGTCCAACAAAAGCAAGAGGGATTTTAAAGAGGAAATCGTGTGTTGGTCAGACTGCCCTTATGTCTGCTGCTTAGATGGTGGGCTGGTGGGATGCTGCTGGTGGGATTCCTGACCTTTGGCAGGAAGGAACCTGAAGCAAAGCGCTCAGTAGGACTGGAATGTCCGGAGGACATAGTTCTTCATAAACAAACAAACAAACCAAGTGTCTTCTTTGGAAACCCTGCTGTCTTTCTGCTGAGCTTAGAGACTTCAGTATAAAGAAGGATTTAGATCCATGCAGTGGGGGAGTTCAAAGTGACGCAGCAAATTTCTCCCTTGTTTGCTCCAATGAAAGCTACTGTCTTCCTGCTGAAAAGAGAACTAAGGATGCCTATGGCTCTGCACAGCTGCATGGGAACAACTCTGAAGATAAAACTAACATGTCAGTCTGCATAAACCCTTCTGCACTTGCAGGTGAAAAATAAGCCATTTAGTCTATCAGTTTGTGCTGAATTGCCTGTGGAAAGCATTGAAAGCCTTAAAGGGCAACAAACAATCTCTGTAGTTCTTTCACAGGCTCCTTGGAGTTTGCTGGGTTAGATTCTTGATCTCACTAACATTCCTGAGCTCGTTGCTGCATTTCACAACTAAAACAGCTTGAGGCCTGGGCTCGAGCACAAGGTCAGCCCACAGGGACAGAACAGTGCCAGGCTTTCTAGCGTTCAGGTTTGTTGTCTGAAGAGGCCTTGTGCTTTTCCAAGCAACCTCTGCCTCTCCCCACTGCTTTCTCAAATAATATAAGAATACTTTGAGATCACGTGTCATAAATCTGCACAGGACAGATCTAACCCCTATGTGTTCTGTGATCCTGCAGTGCATTCTGAGAATGGCCCAAGCCTATTTCAGGAAACTGCTAAGGAAACAAGGAGATAAGATATTTCTCCTCCATGAGCACAAACAGTCCTGGTTGACCATGGCAGCACCCTGCACGGGCTGCCAGAAGCAAGGAGACTTTCCTTGGTTTGTTGCTTATCTGTAAAATGAGTCTATGGGGGGAAACGTGATAGTTCCAAGAGGAAAGAAGTGGGGTAGGATTAATTTAGTTTAATTTTAGACAGGCTAAAATGAGGTGTTGAGTCTTTCCTGCTCTCTTGATTGTCAATGGCTAGAGAGAGGAGCCACCAAAGTGTAATTCAGCCCACAAGTCGTAGACAGCTATTTTAGGATGGGCTAAGCTGTTCTGGAGGTGTCTGTTCTTGGTATTTGACTAGAGAGGATGCCTAATTCACGTGAATTGCCTGTATTTTAGGTAGCTGAAGGTAATGCAAGGTGTGACTCCCAGCTCTTGGTATCTAGTGCAACCTCACGTGGGAAGGATAGAAGGAGGAACATCATGAATATTTTTACAGGGTGAAGTTGTTTAAGCAGCACGAACCACCACAGGATTTGCCTGTGCATTTCTGAGGCAGTATGGGGGCTGCTAAGGGGAATGCTGACACAGATGGAAATAGAGCAGCTCTAGCAGACACCACCATGTCATGCTTGCTAATACTTTATTCTCTGTTATTATGCTTCCAAAAATACACATTTGTGGGGACAGGAGAACTCCGAGGATAGCAGTTAGGAGAGAGGCTAGCTTTATGGTTGGGTTTCTTCTGACTGGTCTAACAGCACTTCCAAGACACTTTGTGTATCCAAAAATAATCCTCAAGGTATTGTTTTATTTGTTTTGACAGCAGGCATCTGTAGAAGATTCCCCCTTGCCAAACTTTCTTTTTCCTTCCCTGAGAACCAAGGTCCTCCCGGTGAATTTTGTTCATCCCTCAGAAGGTGCAGCAGGCCCTGTCTGCCCCAGCGTGGGTTCAGTCAGCGTGGCAGGGGCTGCCATCAATATGAGTCACTGAGGGCTGAGTGCTTTTTGAGGGGCTGAGCATGCTTCCTTTAGCAGCCCTGACAGTGGTGTCCCTGATGGTAATGGGAACAGCAAATTAGGTCCCGGAGCTGAAAAACAAGCCCCAGTTCAGCATCACTGGCTACTTCTTAGGCAGTCATGTTGGGCTTGATGCCTCAGAAGATGTGTAAAGCAATGACTGTAACAGTCCTGTAGGAAGGACCTGAGCGGCTTCCCAGAGGAATGATAAGTGTAGCTCATGGCCCTGTGGGCCAGAGGAAGAAAGGGCTCCAAGTGTGCCTGCCCACGTGCAGACCTTATAACACAGATACTTAATTAGTCCAACATGACTGGGAGCTCAGCACTGTGAGTGACAGATCCCTTGTGCTGCCATGCACAGTGTGCAGCTCTCTGCAGTGTTGATAATGCACTGCCTAGAGGGATTGGGCAGCCTCAGCTGTTATCTTAGCTAGTTTTATCTGCTTAGATATGGTTATCTGAGCTTCTTGGTGTGACACCCACTAGAATGGGGTCTGGACACGTGACCTTTATTCTATATGCCTTTCCTCACAGTACCCTTGGGAGGCAAGAAACAAAAGTGTGCTGAGGGCTAAATAACTCATCCAAGGACAGACAGGATGCTTGTACCAGAATCTAGATCTCCAGCTATGTTGATTGGATTCGAAAATCAGAGTAGGTCATCCGATACCAAGAAAATTGCAGGGATAAAGCAGAGATTAGGTAAAGTTCACTTCTTCCATATCCATTGAAAGACTTTGGCCACTTGTGGACACAATGTCATATTTCAAGCATGATATGAGTTTTTGCTGATACAATATGATTAATTCAAAAAATACTTGCCTTGCATATTAGCTGCGTATAGAAGAAAGGCTGGAAAATGGAAACTCTTTAGCGTGTCTTTTACTGTACCCAGCAGTGCTGTTACTGAGTTGTGACACTGTTACAAGATCATACTGATTAGGGGAATCTGTCTAAGGAGAATAAACTCACCTGGCTGGCATTCTGTAGATGCTCCAAGGATAATTTGGCTTCTCAGCATAGCAGAATTAGTAGTAATTCTTACGGTTTTATATGAAGTATTTGGGCCTACCATAAAATCTGTTAAACTAACATATTCTTTCAGAAAGTAAAAGATTTGTTGTTTTTAAAGGAGGTGGGGGAATGGTGAAATACCCTGGGGTAATAGGGGACTTCAAGGCACAGAATGCAGCTTGGAGTAGAATACTACAGCTTAGGTGACACAGCAGCAAGGATCTAGCTCTGTAATTGTTTGGGATTTTTTGGTCCTCTTTTGCCTCACATTAATATTTACTGCTAAACTGAATGTGAATGTGCTGTCTATCAGTAAAGCTGAGAGAGAAAAGGATAGGCTGGGAAATGCCAGGAAACTGATTCTCTCTGACTTCCATTGTTTCTTCTTTAACTTCTAAATATTGGCCATTTGTGGAGTTGGCAGGGAAAAAAGATTGACTGAATGCTTTGAAAAGACAAACAGACTTTAAAGATGAAATTCTCAGGGAAATAATCCTCTGTGTTTCAAAAATAGGATATGTTTAAGGGGTCCAATGTACCACGTAGTGGTTGTTTCATTGCTATGCAAAGACTTAATTATGCTGCTAACAGGTGGGCATGAGTTTCTCTAAATTGCAGCAGTAAGGCCAGGTCAGATGGGGACATGTGCTAATTTCTGACTGAATCCAACTGCCAGTGTATCTGTGGGCTCATGTTTCGATTAAACTGAGCTGGAAGAAAGATTGTGAAGAAGGAGGAGGAGTGCAGAGGAATTATGTATACATGATATTTTCTTTATGGCGCCCATCAGTACAGAACTAATTTTAGAAGATGGTGTAGAATTCAATGTCTGCATTCATTGAGTTAGAGAAACATTAAGTCCTTGCTGAGGTCAGCAGGAGTTGCGTGTGCTACGCGTTTGAGAAGGAGGTGTCTGGCTTGATGACTTAGATCAAGCGCCAAAGGTTTGAAACTCTTACAGCAGCAACACTGGAAAATAGGGTCATTGTTTAAAAGAAAAACCTCTTAGTTTGGAAGAAATTGTTTAAATCACATAGAGGAGAAAGATTCCAAGCTTGAACTAATTTTATTTCTCCCTAATTATGACCTTTATAAGGGGAAAAAATTTTCAGGATGTTGGCAGAGCCTGCAGCATTGGCGCTTTGTTCACTCAGGGCCACTGGAACTAATATGAATGGGAAAAACTGGGCCCTGTGCTGAATTGCAATGGCTCGTTAGCAGGTGGTTTTTCTGCTTTACCAGCAGATCTGGTAGGGAGACTTCATGAGTCCAGCCAGTGGCATTATTCCTTCACTCTTGTAAAAACCAGAAAATTTATTGCTTACCACCACAAACTAGGAATGTAGATCGTAAAGAATCTTAAGTGAAATTTGTCCTCTTAAGATGACTTAAAGCATTTTTATTCTTTCTCTAGATGTACAGGGGCTTCCAGATAATGCCACATGTTCAGTACATCTACACAGAAGCCTCTGAGAGCCTTTGTGGAGTCAAACTGGAGGTCAACAAGTACCAATATCTGATTACAGGTAAGGGACCCTGTACTTCTCCCTAAGCAAAACCTCTCTTGTTTTATACATACATCTGCTAAGGACATGGGCAGTGGCGTAGACAGCTCTGTGCACAATTTCCTAAGTGTTAAGATGGCCAACAGTGTTCTAGTGTTCAGTACTCTACAATGCTGAGAGTCACTTCACTCTAGATGTCCCTCTTTCCTAAAGTGTAGCTTGTACCCAGGCATGCTAGTGACAAGTATGTTGTATGACAGTCCACAGTTCTCAATTTATACCTGAGCTGGTGTGTCTGTCCCAGGGAACTGGGTGCTCCTGGGCTGTGTCAGAAAGGGAAGATCATTTTTGGAATGAGGTGGAGAAATGCAGGCTGCTGAGATGGGGGGATGCGGGGGGATGGACACGTGGCAGTTGCCAAGTCTTCTTTCTAGTGAAGGTGTCAGTTCATTTTCCCTGTTGTTAAGGGGAGCTGGACAGCATTACTAACCTGCATGTTGCTGGTGATGCTTACAGCCGGCATGACACTCCTGACTTTCAGAAGTGCTGTTGTCTTGCCGGCCAGAGATTCCTGAACCACTTAATAAAAAGAAAGCGTTTGCTGAGCAGTGGCTGAAGCCAAACATATTGAGAGCATTAGCAACCTCAGGAAACTAGAGAAGTGCTTGCGCTGAGAAGTGCTAACTTGTGACCATGTGTCTGTTTTCAAGGCCGGGTGTATGAGGGGAAGGTTTACACTGGCCTGTGCAACTGGTATGAGAAATGGGACCGGCTGACTCTGTCCCAGCGCAAAGGACTGAATCACCGTTATCACCTGGGCTGTGGCTGCAAGGTATGTGTGTCTCTGAGGTGGCATTCAGACATTCAAGCCCAAGAACTCTGTTTCCCCTGGCTGGTAATACTCAGTGATGCTGGAGAACAGCCAGGAAGAGAAATGGAGGACAACAATTTCTACAGAGAAGAAGTAAAGTTCATTTTTAGTGTTGAGACCAGAGAAGAGACAATCAAATAAAAATGCAAAGTCTATGCCTTTAATACCCTGTTGGAGTTTAACTGGGGTTGGGGAAGACTTTCAGAATCCATGCAGAATCATTTGCAGGTGAATGAAATCAGGTACCAAAGGCTTGGCAAGATACGTCCAGCTTTTTTCCTGTGTAAACATTTTGAGTACTTAAAACCCCACAGCCTGGCACTGGAACTAAGACTTTTGCACATGGCCTCAGGCCTGCAAAAACATAGACATAAGCTCAACTTTTCTGCACCTGAAAAGCCCTTTTGACTACAGAATTAGCTGTGTGTGAAGCTAAGCACATGCTTACGTGCTTACAGAACTGAGGCTGAATTTTGGATTAGTAAGCAAGGCTTGAGGGAGTGGAATTTTGAATCACTTGTCTCTGTTAGAAAGACATTTTATATAATGTTGCTTTTACGTGTAGCCTTATCTGATTTCTCTTTCCAATTGCAGATTAGGCCATGCTACTATTTGCCCTGCTTTGCCACCTCCAAGAATGAGTGCATTTGGACAGACATGCTCTCCAACTTCGGCCACTCGGGATATCAAGCAAAGCACTATGCCTGCATCCAGAGGGTGGAAGGCTACTGCAGCTGGTACAGAGGATGGGCACCTCCAGACAAAACGATAATCAATGCCACAGATCCCTGAGCAGCTCTCCCTTTCCATATCTCCCCTCTCCCTTACTTGTGGCTGATCTTCCTTTGGACACTAACTCTTACCAGATTGTGATGATGACAATGAAATTAGTGCCTATTTTCATGCAAATTCTAGCACTTCGAACACTTAAAAAAGAAAAGGAAAAAAAAAAGGAAAGGAAAGAAAAAATTCTGTGCTACCTTACTGAATTTGTAATCACGTTTTCCATTTTTTGATACCACTCATTTTGATCAGACAACATTTGGGAGCTTACTTTTGCACACCAGAGGGAAAAATGGGAGGGGAAAAAAAAAGGAAAAAAAAAAAGATGGAGCTCTTGCTCTCTTACATGTATCATTAGCTGTAGCAATATAATCTCTATTTTTTTAGGAAAACAAAAATCTAAAAACTATGCCAATTAGGCACTGTATTCTTCTATGCGCTGGCTTCCCATCACCCCTCCTCATGCACTAAGTGCTGAAAGTACACAGACAAATCTATTTCAAGGGAAATAGATCTCATTAATCAGATTAATCAGGCAAATGAAGCAAAATGAAAAGAAACCCAGCCTAAACTCTGGACAAAATGACATCCAAAAGAAATCCTCCTCTATAGGAGAGATTGGCAATGTGATTGACTCCAGCAGTGGGAGACTTCACCTGGTGTGTCTGACCACATCATCTGGTAAAAGCATTGTTGACTGACTGTCTTTGCTAATTCAGTCACAGTGTGAATGCAACAGCACATTTGAAGCTCTGGCTTTCCCCAGAACAAAAGAGAGAGTATTTTGTATTTTTGTTGTTGTTGTTTCAAAAACAAAAGCCCCCATCCCCTATTTTCAGGGAGGTAAATGCAACTATAGCAGAGCATATGAAGGTTTGTGCCATCCTGTTTGGAGCAGCATTGGCCCCTGAAATTTTTGCAGTTTTGCTTCAACAGCAAAACCAGTTTGTGAACACCTTAAACCAAACAGATGCAAAAATAACAACTGTAAATCAATCACGTGCAAGAGGGAAAGGGGAGACTTACTAGAACACTTATTATATAAAAAAAAAGAAAATATATTGCCAAAATAGTGTTTTGCTGAACTAAGATGTATATACACATAATGACATAAGCTATTTTTGACAGGACGTGGATTTTTTTTCGTGTTATAAACAAAAGAATGGTTTGATTGTGTTTTAAAGACAGAAATATTGACATTCCGAGTTGGTGAGTCGCTTTTAAGATATTGAAGCTCCAGTGTATCTGCAGTAGTGGCTACAGTCATTGTTTCCTCTGTAACTCCTTGCACCACGGTTCCTCCCCTGCAGCTACAATAGCTGCATTTGTTTATATAGTGAAAGGAAGTGTGTGTGTGGGCTAGGCAAGGAAAAGTGGTCTCCTAATAAGTGTTGTCTGGGATCATAAAATTTTCAGCTGCCTGGAGGATTCCTTCTGTGTCAAGTGCTGTGTTTCCCTCTAGGGAGTGTTAAGCACAGCCCTGTGCGTGTGCTCATACTATGTCCTGCAGTCATGTGGGAGGAGAAGCCTTACTGTCTTGTGCTTTGCTGTTGACTGGAGAAGTTTTTTTTCATTCTATTTTTTTTTTTTTATTATTAAGAAAACTATAATATAATTTTTCTTATCAAATAAAAGTATTTTAAGTTTTAATGATGGTGAAGAAGGGGTGCTGACAAAATGGGTGACTGAGTTTTGGATGGGGAGGGCTTGGGCAGGGAGAAGATTGTGCTTAACTTCATTTTTGTATTATTATGATTATTTATCTTAAGTTTCCATATATCTTCCGTTCATTCCACTTAGAAAGCAGAGCTGCCACCAGCGGGAAAAAGTTGTTGCAGTGATTCCAGCTTGGGGCAATACAGCATTTTGCCATCAGTGACCTCAATTACCGGAGAATTGTTTAGAACCTCTTTGCCAAATGGAAAAGAAAGGGTGTCTGAGATGGGCCCTGATGTGTTTTTATGTTCCTTGCGTGCTACCAGAGCTCTGCCAGGCATACACCGTCTGAAATGCCCCATTTGCTGGATGATTTGTTGCAGCAAAAAGCTTCATTTTTAGCATGAACTTTAAAGGGCATTTTCATGGAGTTGCTGTAAGAGGTGCTTCGGTCTGCTGCGTATATTTTTTTTCCCAGCAGCTCTGAGTGGCAATGCAGCACAAAACACGTTGAAAGTCTGTTAGATTTTCCTGTGATTTAGACTTGGAACACTTCTCAGAAGTCCTCTTCCCTGTGACTACTCCTAAACTATGGGTTGGAGATGAGAGGGAGAGTAGGGTGCTTCATGACACCCATCATAGGATCAGGTGCTGGTTCAGAATGTTGTTCCTTTTGGCAAAATATGGGTTTGGGCTTTGGGCCCAGTGGAACAAACAACTGTTTGAGTTGTGCATGGCTGACAAAATCTGTGAGGGTCACTGAGGGCAGAATGGAGCCACTCTCAGTGTTTGCATTGTTTGGAGTCGGCATTGCAGGACACGGCCCTCCTCAAGCTCAAGGTGACTTGGCAAAGCCAGCTTCTCTTTGAGCTGCAGCCACTTCTCACAGCTGTGGAAGGCTAAACGAAAATGCCCCTCAATGCAGTAAAGTGTTGATTTGAATTTTCATTAAACTGCAGCTCTGCGTATTTTACCTGTCACTGATTCATTTAGTTAGCTGAGACATCACAGTATTGCACTCAAATTATTGTGAAAATATTTGCGTTCTAATACTATGAGGACTTGTGTCCCTACGTAGGATATAATGTAGCTATGTGCTTTGTAAACAACAAAACAGCAGATGCATTACCAGAAAATGAAGCATATTCCCACTTTGTTTTGCAGACGGTAAAATATTTCTGAGATGCAGACAGCTAGACTGGCAGGGGTGGAGGTTTGGTGGCAAATCTTTGCCCTTGCTGGGTAAAGAAACAGTTGTTAAGGCTTTTCAAAATGTGGAGCTGAAAGGAGGGGGAAGAATCCAGTGAAAATACATTTCTTTTGGGAAGCTTCTTTATTTTGTTTCTGTGCATGCTATCAGGGACATGCATTTCTTGGGCTGAGCTTCAGCTTGTGCTTGCATTAAAGACCTGCCTGAAGGCACTCCTGAAGTGGAAGCCATTACATGGATTGAATAGGCTCTAAATCAGACTCAAAGACTTCTTCCTTTCTGTCTGCTCTCCTTTCTTCTGCCTTGCTAAGTCACTTCTGCCTGCCAGTGGACACGTTCACGATTACAAACACACTCCCTGCCACCGTGCTTTAGACACATCAGCATTATTAAAAGTACTTTTTAAAGTGTGTAGCTAATTTCTACACTGAAGCTGTTCAGCTACTTATTTATGCATATTTTTTTCCTTACTTGCTGGAGAGTGTTTTCCCCTTTAAAATGACAAAAATATATATTGAAGGTTTGGGAAAGATCAGATTCTATTTGCCTTTTCCAAAATGGAGGGGGTAGAGAGCAGGAGGAGATCTGTGCATGGAGCTCCTTGAATAACGTCCTCTTGTGGGAGGCTTCCACCTCCTCTGTATGGCAAAAAAATGCCATTTTTAGGTCTAAATTTCCCATGTTTTGAAGAGTTACATGGTCCTTTAGGTAGGACTGTTCTAAAACCTAAATCTATCATTGTATCCCATTCATGCTTGTCAGAGTGAAATGCTACCTCACAGTGATGGGAAACATACTGTTGTGTTTTTTACAGTAAAGACTGTTGGAAGTAAAGGCCTCCATGAGAACAAGCTTCCATCCTTGCAGATGTCTCTGAAAATACTGCTCACTTATAATGTGCTTTATAGCTTAGAAGGACAGAACAAAATTTAGAGAACTGCAGAAAGTTTTTGTCTTTCAGAATAAGTGACTTATGGGGCTACCAGTCTTGAGAAAGAACATAAAAACCCACTAAACATTTGCTGCTGTTTCGCTTGTACTGGCTTCTCCTTCTCTCTGACACTGTCCTTCCTTCATAGAGCCACTCTGCTGTTCCTGATAGTCATGGAAACTTGGGGAGAGAACCAAACCCATGTGAAAAATCTTGTCCAGAAGGAATGTATTTGTTGCTAAATTTTCTAGCACTGTTTACAGTTTTCCTCCATGTTATTTATAAATTTTATATTCAGTGAATGTATATTGTCTTTTAAGGTAATGTTGCATAATGTTCACTTTTTATAGTGTCCTTTTATTCTAAACAGTAAAGTGGTTTTATTTCTATCACAGACATTCTGTCTCTGCTTCACTTATATTAGTTTCTGTCAACTTCAAATGTACACAAATGGATTTGCAACTGGATTTATTAATTTCCTTCCCCTTCCTGATACCATATTATTGGTCTCAAAGCAGATATTCCACCTCTGGCAATTCTTGCACTTTGGCAAAGATCCCTCCAGGAATCTCTCCTTCTTTTTAAGAGGTTGGTCTCTCTAAGAATTGCTACTGTGGTCATAAGCCCAGGAGAGGCGAAAAATCCCTTTTGAAGTTAATGACTCCCAGTTGTTAATTGGCCATAGGAGGTCAGTACAGAGCAAGGCAGTCATTAGGGCTGGCTGTAGCACCAATAGATCCTTGGAAGAACACTTGCCAGATTGCTCTTATTTCCAGAAAACTGATCGTTATGGGGAGGTCTGAAAGGTGCATGCCCATGGCAAAGGGAAGAGAGGTTCATCTTTTCTGCTGTGAAGTGTCAGAATCTTGTGTCCTCTCTTTAGGCTTACTGTTCAAGGCTGGTTAAAAATGCCCTGTTCTCATGAGAAAGAAGCTCCAGAAAAAGCATTATCAGCTAAATTAAAAAGCTCACAAAAATGGACCTACTGTCAGGAACTTCCTATATCTCACTTTTACTCTTGGAAAATCTAGTCTCTACACAGATGAAGGAATGAAACAGATCATTGAATCTGTCCTCTGTTTAATCCAAAGTTTTAGAAAGTAGACTCTATAAAATTCTGGATATTAGTGGATGAAGATCTCCTATGTGAGAACTGAAGTGCCTAAAGTGTGTCACATTGCAGAGAGGTAAAACCGTAACGCTCATTATAAACACTTCCAGGGGGTCAGCCATCAAAGGACCACAGGCTGTTTTACGAGCGCTCACTGGGACAGCTTGGAAATGCCTCCAGGAGAAGTAAGAGAAAGAGTGGTAAAAGGGGATCAGTGTATTCCTATCTGACAGATGGAAAAGCTGATGCACAGTGGGCAACAACTTTCACAGGTATTTGGTGATGACTGCAATGCCGCTTGCTTGGTGTAAGCCCTTGACCTCTCAGACTCTCACAGCCCAGGATGCTGTGAAGATGCTCCCAGAAAATATATTTAGAAGTTGTGTAGATTCATTCCGTGAGGCAGACCCCCCTCCCCCACCTGGAAAGGACTGACCTGAATTTGCCCAAGTGGATTGTTGCTTCTGTAAATCGTTGGAAAGTGACTGATTTAAACCAGATTACTCAGGCTTGCATGTCAGCAGTAGTGTTTGTGTTCATGTAAGATTACCTACAGTTTAAAAGGCTTCCTGTACCCTTTTGGAAGTAAGTAGTAGCATCTCCAATTAGGTATTTAGTTATAAAGGTGGAAAATAAGTGAAATTAAGATCAGTGCTAAACCAAACTACTTTGCTGGTACCAAATACATCTGAGGAACCAAGAATCAGATTTCCAGACAAGAAAATCTTGCTAAAAGTGCTAGCTAACTTATTTGCAATGATAACCTTTATCAAGTCTTCCAAAAATACCATTCCTGAAGTGGTGGTCCAAGTCACAACTGTTCTGAAACGTTACTTATGTCACAAAACCTCCTTCGTAAATCATTTGGAATTAAATGCAACAGGTATATCTTATAAATATGCAAAAAACTGTCACATTGTTTAAGGACTATCCATTTCTTTATGTCTTAAATGATAATACAACTTCAGGACTGTACTTACCTCCACGATGTGCCTGTGAAGCATGGAAGTGCCGTAGTCTACACAGCACACGTAGAGAGCAGACTATTGGAACAGAGAGGTGAAGGACTGGCATTTTGACGTAGTTGAGTACCTAGCAGGCAGCAGTGGGGTTTTTCACAAGAAACTAGATGATCATGTATCTGCATCTTGTTATGCGTTGTGGCTGGTCCACAGCGTTGCAACAAGCGTGTGAGAAAAGGGGTTTGAATATTTTTGAGCCTCAGTTTTACATCTCAACAACCCTTATGTTCAGGCTGGCAATGCTGCTTGGGTTCACAGTCAAGCCTGGGAAATTAACTCAGCCAGCCAGTGGTCACACAGGGGGTCATGGTTCATACAGGGTTTCATCAAAGCCTCAGCCATGTAGGAAGAGCCGCTAATTCATGGATGTAAGTTGGGAGCAAAAATTCACAAAGGACTAGTCTTCCTTTTAGCGCAGGGAAAACAAGAGCCATGACCAGCTTTGAACAAAGCCCCTCTCTTTGCCATGTTCTCCAGGACTAAAGGCACCTACGCAGATTTCTTTGGAAGGTGCCCTAAGAGTTTGGTACAATGCCCAGCAGCCACACAGGGCACTGAGTGTTTAGCTGTTGACAGAAAGACCAGGCCCCAGAGCACTGTGCAAAGAAAACATGAGAAGCTGAAACAAACTCTTTCAAGAACTCCAAGTTACCCTGAGTACCTTCAGGCTGATAAATGTTTCATGCATGGTGAGCACGTGACAGACCAAGCAAACTAACGTTGTGAAACAAACATCTCTTAGGACCCATGCCCCAAATTTATCAACATATTTTAAACAATTCCAGGAGTAGGGACAATCCACCTTATCTGAATAGAGTGATTCTTTGCTCTAAGGGATGAGCTTTTCATTGACTATGTTTTACAATGGAGTTCTGCTTTAGTTTTGAGCCTTTGAGCCTCTTTTTTCAGAGTCCTTATTTGACCTAGGGAGGGCTGGGCAAGAAAGGAAAGAGGTCCCCAAGCAGTGCCTTTTGCACAGTGCTTTTTAGCTAGTATTTCTCTGTAAGTAAAATTTAGACTCTTCCCAGCATTCCCGCCACCATTTGCTGTGCCCAACTTGCATCTGTTGTTTCCACCACATCCATACTGGCATCAGAAGAAAGCAAAGTTACTCACCATCTGCTTATGGCTTGGGAAGAACGTTTGCTCCACCAGGGGGAACTTCTCAGGGCCCAGCGAGTTGAAGATTTTAATGAGCTGCGAGAACTTGGGGTGAGGGAGGGGGAACAAAAAACAGACACAGTGAATGTCAGTGACTTATTGTGCAACAGGCAAGTGCTTGCAAAATGTTCTGATAGTGGTGAAGGAGGTGGGAGAAACATTATTATGTCTTTCCCACCTTGCTTTCTTGACCTGAGAGCAGCAAGAAAATAAGAAGCTGCTGTATTCATCCGTGGCCAAGCCAGTCTATGTACACAGACCTGGGTCTAAGAGAGCATAGAAGGGATTCAAGAGCCAGAAGAAAATCAGTTTGGGTTTACTTACAGATCTACTATGAACAAGATTTGCATTCCAAATGCAGCTGGGGTGAGGAGCCTTTCTTAGTAGAGCATAGAGCCAGGAAATCAATGGCACCACTCCCATCAAAGACCAAATAAACCAAAGCTCTCCCTTGGATCTCTTCCCCACAGCCAAATCCAAGCAAGGCACTTTGTGCTGGAGGGCAGGAGAATTGCTAAGGGACAGCGATTACTAGAGGGAATTTTCTGTGCTACCAGGTTTGAGTGTCAGACCAAGGAAGTAGGAGCCCACTGTTGATGATAACTGACATTTATTGTGAACCAAGGGCCCCCCAACAGCCTTCATCAATGACAGGAGAAAGAGAGGTTCATCTGCCTGTCCCTGTCCCATCTGCCATGAGGTCTGAGGGAGAGGCACCAGAGAGAGCAGTACGTAACATCAATGGGGACAGCAAACGCCCTGGTATTTCACACACAAGGAGGAGCATTTGTCATTGTCCCCACCTGTCAGCACGAACTTCACCACCATCACCACTATCATCACCATTATAAACCCTTTTATCATTCAGGGTTGTGCCCAACCAGACACAAAGATCCCCACGGTAGGACTGAGTTTTGATTTCTGTTTGTGTTCCAAAACCCCAACAGAAGCGTAACACAGCACAGCAAATTCCTGCTCCACTTCAGCCATCTGTGAAGCAAGCAGACTATTCTGTATGTTGTCTGCAGCCTCCCTGTTTGATCCATCATTCATCACCCAGAGAAAAAATCAAAACTATAAGAGAGAAACTTAATAACCGTGACAGAAAATGTTTCTGAAGCAGGACTGATATACCAAAGAGAGTGAGAGGTGATGCATATCCCAGGAGCCTCCCAGATCTCCAGAGAAGCTTAGAGTCTATGAAGTCAGGCATTTAGCCATCCTGCTCACTCTCTGAAGAGTCACAGCCCTGGTATCACAGACAGTGCTGAACTGATGTGGCTGTTAGTGAAGTGCTTGGACTGGCAGCTGCATAAGAGAATAAAATGTTTAGGGATTGGTTCCTGCTGGGCTGATAGATAGGACTGAGCTCCCCATTGAGTCCTATTCACAAAGCAGTTTATAAACTGAATTCAGTTTCCAAGCCCCCCAGAATATGGTAAAATCATGTTAATTAATAAAGGTCTCCAGCCTGGGCTGAGTAAGGACAGATTGTATGTCCTTTGCATGAGTTTCTCAAGTTCCCCATCAAAAGTAGGCATGTATTAATCTTGAAGAAGATCCCTGTGTTACCCAAGGGAAGTAACACACAGATTAAGGGAAGGAAACAGACATCTAGGGAAAAAGAGAAAGAAAAGCAAGCTCCCTTTCTTCCCACTAGCATTAGCTGCTTAGTCTTGCATGTTCTGAGCACTTCTGGGCAACAGCTGGAGCCAGTAAACGCCCCAAATCACAACATCAAGGTTATGCTGCAGATAGAGAGAGCTATTGAGGATGTTTTCTGCTGAGTAGCCCTGTTAAAGCTCCTCTCTTGTTTACTGGGCTAGTCTAAGCAAAAGCATTGCTGCCTAAGTTGAAACTTCATTTGCCGGTGGAGAAGAAATACCCCGTTGAGAGTTAAAGCTTGGCAGGCAGTCACTCTGCAAAAAAATTAGGCTGCAAGGTGTGTGCCAGACCCAGGCCAAATGCTGAAGGGGCAGCTGCCAGCAGATTTGCAGACAAATGCAAAGTATCCTTTTCCTAATCTCGTAGTTCAAAACACAGCATTTAAAGAAAATCCAGGAAACATCAAGAGGCGGCATATCCCATCACTAACACCACCACCACCCTCACATGCATCAGCAGATAAGAGGAAAAACTCCCCTTGAAGAATAATTATTGTTGGCAAGGAGAGTATTGATGTTGTGGAAGGACAGCTTGCTTTTCTTAACTACTTGCACTAGCCCTGCACATTCTAGAAAAGAAAAACAGAGCCCTGTTTTGACTAGCAAGGTGAGCAAACAGGCTTAGAAGTTAAACACAATGAGACAGAGACAGGGAGAGAAGGAAAAACACTCTGGCTGAGAACAGCCCATGCCCCGTGCTGTGTGTGCACGCAGCCCTGGTGAACCATGGACACCGTGATGTTGAGGCAATGTACATTTATCCTGGGAAAACAGCTCAAACAAAATAACTGGAACAACCGTGCAGCTGATAGACAATGTTCTGACTCGTTCCTTTTGAAGCACACAGCTCTTGGCTGTTGCTGAAATAGCGAATGTTTCAGATGAGAGATTCAGACATCTGGGAGCCTCGTCACACGGCCAAGACTGCAAAAAGGTCTGACTTTGGTATTGCCCCTCATGGGACTGTTCCCTCCCATTTTCTCTTTTTTTTGCCAGTTGTTAGGGACAGGATGTTGACAAAGAGACTCCCACGTTAAGTGGTGAGGCAGCCTCTGAGATACCTGATAACAGAGCTCAAGGAACATCTCCCCATGCAGGTGGGTAGGAACATTGCTGTCAGCAGCTCTGCTAGATATAACCACACCTTCCACATCCTGGCAGCAGTTCTTGCTTTCTGTGGTTCTACTGGTTTTAGTGAGATAGCATCCAGACCACAGATTAGACATGGGGCAAGGCAATGTGGCACAACCTGGTTTTAGCTACCTGGAAGATGTAGGCAAGGGAAATGCCTTGGCCTGACAGGTTGGAGATCAGAGTTACAAGCAGGGAGTCTTTACAGAAAAATAAAAAGATCCATTCAGAGGACCTTGAGGCCTTTTGCATATTTTGAAAGTGCCAGAGTCATCAGGGAGCCTATATCCCTTGACAGTCAGTAAGAGCTTGGCTGGGAGTGCCTGGGTTCAGGAGGTGACTGTCAGAAAAACGTCATGTTTCCTGCTGGAAACAGGTGCAAAAGTTGCTTTGCAGTTACAGACATTACCTGCATGCAGTGTGAATACTGCTCTGAGCATTCTTCCCACTGTATTTTGGGTCGCAACTTAGAATTTTAACACAGAAATTATTATTAGTGGTTGAAGCGTTGTGCTTAGTGTGCTTGTAATATTATTTCTCAATAGATCATCTTAAAACTTAGATTTCTTAGATGTTTCTCTCAGGGTGTGAGACCCCCTGAATACTCTTTTTTTTTCTTTCAGAAACATCTTATTCAAACTGTGCCTGTTTAAATCTTTGAAGAAGTTTGTGTATTGGAGAACTGGAAACCTGGCAAATGTCATTAAAAAATGGGGCTGCATGTTTGAGTAAACTCAAACCCAAACTCAGCTGATTGTAATTAGAGTTGCTGAGAATAAAACGTGGTTGCAAACTGCCAAGGAAAAACAGTCTCAATTTCATCCCCCTCCACAAAATCATAAACATTTCTATGAAATGGAACCATTTTTGGAGAAAATAGAAAATGAGAGTGAAAAACACATTTCCCAGGGGTATTTAATTTCATTTCTTCATGCATCTCAACTGTTTTCTAGATCCAAAAAGCTTCCAGTAATCTTTGTTATGGAGATCCCTTATTTCAAGACGCCTGTTTTGCAATCAAAGGGGAACGTGCACCAAAAGTGTCCCTATCTCTCACTTCCCAGCTATCACAAAAACAAAATTTTCTGATTCTGCTGCCAGGGAAGCTTTTTGCCCTCAAATGCCCCATTGCAATCTCTACATGAGCTCTACTCTTCAATACCATCTGAGCATTGCTCATTCGATGCAATCTTAGATTGCTGAGCACATTACAGTCACTGGTTTGGGGGTGCTGTGTGTGCAGGGGCAGCAGGGAAAGGAGGCATTCTGCAAACCTGTTTAAATTGTTTGCAAGTGGTTTCCTTGACTCCTCTGGGAAGGCTGTCTGTGCCAGCTGTATTCCCCGTGGGGAAAGCATGGCACAACCAGACCCAGAGCAGCTAGAGCCAAGCTGCTGGCAGAGCCAAGTTCTCCCACACTGCCTTTCCAGCACTGCTTTTTTTTTTTTTTT